>ML685801.1:10252171-10416827 GCA_007922175.1 Pelusios castaneus | reverse complement strand
CATGGCACATAATAAATAAGCCCATTCCAATTTGTTTAATACTGGTGTTGTAACTGGTTTGGGGGGCTGTAAGTTAACTAAATCATGCAAAGCTGCAGTTTACACAACATGAGCTCTGCTGTGTTATCAATAGGATAAAAAGTAGTGTCATAAACCTCAGCCTTCCAGCATTTGACTGTTCTGCCCCGGGGCCTAGAATTGCCGTCGGCAGGCCTGCCTGAAATGAATAGTTTAATTCTACAGCCCTTACTTGGGCACAGCAAGCAAAGTATGGCACATCATTTCTATACCGGTGCGCGTGTTCACTGGGCAAAATCTTGGGAATAGCCCTCACTTCTACCTGGGTGGACTTCTTATTTTAATAGCTGCTGAGGGCAGATAGATTGGTAGGGAGTTGGGGTGAGGTCTTGCTGTTTTGTTTATTAAAAATAAGATTTAGATGGTAAACATAGGACAGATTGCTGTATGTTGTAGGTAGGGAAAGTGCTGAATATTTGAGGAGGGGTGTGAGAAAAGGTGGAAAATCACATTGATTTTCCATCCTCCCCTACATCCTGCCATAAATATCCAACACTTAAATAAAAATATATATTATTGTTCCTTAGTCTGTTCCCAGTCCACTGACCTTCAAGCACCTCACCATATATGTTTACTCACAAGTTCCCAAGCTTTCAAATTAATTTACTGGTGCCCTTCACTCCCAAATTCCTTTGTTTTCAGTCACCACTGCCCCCCAAAAATCCATCGTGCAGTCTCCTGGAGGGTGTGTGGCTTGGGTGGTGCTGTGGAAAGAGAGTCTATTAACAGTGGGAGCCCAGGGAAGCTATAGAGCTGAGCACACGAGAGCTAGAGAAAAAGTGTCTCTGTTTCCTCTGGTGATCCCCCTTAGTGTAGCTGGCAGAGTGCTTTCTACCTCCTACATGCCAGCTTCAGGCTGCTTCACGTACTGCTACAGCTGGTGGTGACAAAGAGGTGCTATAGAGTTGTGGTGTTTTGGAGTGAAATTCACCCCAGCGCTAGTGTCCTGCTCTAAGCCAGTTTAACCCCTAATGAATTAAAGTGGATCTGTGAGTGGTGCGCATTGGTCAGGTGTACTGGAGTGAATTTCATATTGGGATCAGAGCAGGCCAAGTTGGAGACTGGTTCATTAAGAAAATGTTCAGGCTGCCTGTGCTTGCATATGTCAATGCCAATGTAGAGCTCCTGGTGGTGTATTTTAGATACTGTTCAGTGTGTATTGAGCAGCACCCTAGGATTGATTAGTTTCTCACTATTGGTTGTTTTCCCCTCCGCTCCTAGTGGTACAAGAAGCCAGACTATAACCTGTTCACACCTTACGTACAGCATCGCAGGAGGAATCCAAACCAGCCGTTTTACATTCTCCATCCCAGATTTATATGGCAACTCTGGGACATCATTCAGGAGAACACTAAAGAGAAGATACAGCCCAACCCACCTTCGTCAGGTTTCATTGGTAGGTGTATCTAGCCGTGCACCAAAAGACGTGTTCTTTAAGTAATTGTTAAATAGATACCTGCATCATAATCAGGCCTGTTTCCATGCTAATGTCATGACAATAACCAAATAACATGCATAGCATGGGAAACATAGTATAGGATAACTGACTGACGTACTGTGAATGTTGTGGGTCCATGGCCCTTAAATCAATATTTATGAAACACACAAGCATGTGGACATTTGAGGTGAGTTTGTATGAAGCAAAATTAGTACGGTTACTTACTGCTAAATTCTCCAGTAGAAGGTATGCAAGTGATGGGTTCAATGAAATTGCTGCTGTCGTGTTTCTGAACATTGTAAAGTTTTAAAATCTTTGACCAACCAGTCAAGCTGCATGCGTCTTCCACAAGCTATGGGGGAGGAGGAATCCTCCTGTGCAGGCACGGCTCTGTAGCACTGCTCCAGCCAAAGAGTGGCTCGTGCGTGCCATTCTCCGCCTACAGGAAGAGGGACAGAATTCCAACTCAGCCTCTTGGCCCTTCTATGATATATCCCTGGAGGAGGGACGGTTTGTCCCAGAGGTCACATTTCCTGCTCCGTGTCTGTCTGGTGCCTAACAGATTCTTCTCACTAATGTGGAGGGATACATGTAATCAAAGCATTATGAAGTCTCAGGATCTTCCTGAATTCACATTACTAGTGGATACACAGATAGCAGCATGCAACCAGTGCTGTCTTCCATCTCTGGCTTGAGATTTTATTCTTCCCCCTTAGATGAGGATCTAGCCATAATGGTCCATGTGTGTATCACTGTCGTAAAATATTGTTTAAGATTACCTGGATACTTGAGGTAGTAAAACAAGCAGGAAAAGCTCTGTGTTCTTTGCTGGCTGCTTATTCGATTCCAGAGTCAATTCAAGATCTTAGTGAAAGTTTTTAGACCTTCAGTGGGGTAGGATGCAGCTGCATCACCTGTCCCGTCATGATCTACTAGAAGAGATGTGTTCATCTGGAATGCTGAAGCTGTCAGTTCCTGGAATGAGATTTTTGGAAGTCAGAGGCAAAGAATTCTGGGAATCAGCCCAGGGCATTGTTCTAAGCTCACCATTCAGCAAAATCCTTCCTAGAACAATGAAAACACTTTAATAAAATAAAATAAAATAGCTGCTGAACCTAGGAAATGGTGAAGAGAAGGCATCTGGCTGTCAGTCCAGAGTCTGTCTTTAGAAAATGCTGCAAAACCTTCTTCTCTGAAAAGACCTTTGCAGTGTAAGAAAGACGCAAGATCCCCTTCCACCTTGTAAACTCCTAACAACATATATCTCCAAACCAGAAATACATTCTGAAACAAATCAGCCTTAAAAAATCCCACACCACCATCTCTTACCCCATGCAAATTTTTTACTCTGGAAAGAGAGAAGTCCAAGAGTTCATGAAATTAACTAGGGACTTTGCATTTGCAATTGATACTTTGCATTTGCTATTGATGCTGAAGGGACTCTGGACAGCAGTATAAAACCTAAGACGGAGTATTAGGCAAATCTACTGTGAGTCTTGATTGTCTTATTTGGCATCTAGCTACTATTGCATTAGATGCACGTGAAATCTCATTGATAGATATTTCATATTTAAGAGCATATTGAATATATATCTATGCAGTGCACATGTAATGCAGAGTAAACTGAAAGAGAGCATATAACAGCACCTGTATGTTGTCAATGGTAGGATAATGCATAAATAATAATATTCAATTTGACAGAAATTTGTTGGGACATGTCAGTGTTCAGGTTGGATATTTATCAGCAACTCAAGCAGCAAATGCGTTTGGTACGGAAGCTGACAAACACAAATGAGAGGGACTGTATGATAGTCATGTAATCTAAATTGCTTGATACTGCTTACTTATTTGTAAATCTAAAAAAAATTAGCATATTTAAGGATGAATATCCTTTGCAAATGTAATTCAGATTTAATAGATGGACTAGATAAATTAAAGTTGTCATAAAATATAAGGGTAACTTATTTTAAAGATGACATCTAGGAAATGATTTATTAAATGCCCATACCATTTTAGCACAATCTTGTTCTTAGCATGGAAATCTCTACATTAAGAAAGATCCTGTTACTTACAGTAGCCTATCTTGCAAATAATGAATTTCCACAGGTAGAGGGACCTATTTCCTTTTAATCTAAACCTGCACTTATAACTTGGATCAAAGAAAGCATGCATAAAATCAGTGTATTAGAATGATATTTTTTCTTCTAAGTCCAGATTTGTGGCCCTACACTTAGAACAGATATATGCCCTTGTCACTTACATATTCTTCTAAAGGATCAGATTCTTTCCTTCATACTCACATTGATTTGCATATTTCTTATCATAGTCCTGTTGAATTCCTTGGGATTACTTCTGAAGTGAAATATTGCTTAACATGTTTATAAGAATTTGTACCTGACTAAACAAAGGATTGGGGGAATGTCCTTGTCCTGTTTAATGCATACATTCTGGGTATTCTCCTACTTGGGTGATTTCCCCAAGTTTCCAGCTCTTCATTGTACCCAGAAAAGGACATACAGCTGACCACGCTGTACAGAAGTGTAGACACACTTACATATTCTTACAGTCTCTAATGGGCCTTATGCTAGCTGAGCAATGTGCTTGAAAACCATCCCAGCACAATAGTCAGGAAAGCAAATCTTTAGAGACATTGCTAGTGAGATTATTACTTGGTCTGAATTGTCCATATTTCATATGTTGCAAAGGATTCATACACTGAACCCACACCTGGACATGAGTACATCCATGGCATCTGCCCCATTAGGAGATCTGCAACCCTCCTTATGCCACCGTATCAAGACCTTTGCCAGATTTAAACCACTTGGGCTGACATTTTCCATGACTTGTTTTGAGAAACTTCAGCCAAAACTGTTCATCTGTTGCTGAGAGTGCAGCTAGGAGATAATATTTGGGTTTTTCTAACATTTAAAAATAATAATAAAGCCTGGTGACCTTTCCTTTGGAAATGCGCGAGCGCTACGATGCCGTCAAACAGAGACTTGAAATTAGGCATAAGAGTGGCCATTGAGTCAGGGCTGTCTCTCTTATTGTCCTCAGGAAAATCTGCACAAATATATAAGTTTATAAGCCTTTGAAAAACCACACTTTGCACATGCTCAGCAGAGACTGTCTAGAGGGATAATTGGAGTTGGTTGACAAAAAGTGGGATGAGGAGCTCAGAAAGGCATTGAGATTGGATGACAAGGAAGAGGGACTGGGAGCCTGTTGGGACAGGGAATGTGGGGACAGGGCAAGGTATCAGGAGGCTTGGAGAATGGGAGAAAGATTGGGGATGGGGGTGGGGGAGATGGATGGAGAGACAGGGACTGGCTGGGTAAGAATCCTGGGAGCAGTAAAGGAATGAAATTGAAACTGGATTGGAATTTAAGATTCCTTTATTGTCAGCAATATCTTTGAAATGGCAAAATAACCCATCCTGCTCTAGTGCTTGTCCACGCAGAGAACGACAACCTCCTACTGCAAAACAAGGAGTCCTGTGGCACTTTTAAAGACTAACAGATTTATTTATCGCATGAGCTTTCGTGGGAGAAAATCCCACTTGTCAGATGCTTCAAGATGGAGAAGTTACAGAATGGGAGGAAAAAATAAATGCAGGGAAGTTAAGTCATAGATCAGGTCAGAAGTGAAAGAGGTCTAGGATCTAATTTTTCAGAGTACTAAGCAGTTTATGTATTCCAAGCGCAGCTCTCATTTGCTTCTGTTGCAACTTGGAGTGTTCAGCCCTTCTGCAGGCTAAGCCAAGAGTTTCAATTCAAGCACTCATAAAATGAGGAACATCCACATAGTGACCATGTGTGAAAGGTTTGGCTTAAGTTTGCCCATTAGCGTATAAGAACTCTATGGCGAAAGTGGGGCTGGAATGCTGTTCTCCTGGCCAGAATTCAACTGTCTTAACCCTGAGACCATCCTTTAACTTTCTGCAGTTCCTTTCCTCATTCACACTGAGACAGATACTGCAACTGCGCTGCACTGTCTTTAGAGGAACATACTGTAGTAAGTCTGCCTCGCTGTGGCTAGCGATTTATGCATGATTGTGTTCCACTCCCAGGAGGGAGGTTATCACATCTCTCCTAGAAACTTAAACAGTGGAGGTGGTGATGAATCACTCAGGTTATAAATAGCTCCCAAGAGGTACCATTCCCTGCAGAGGTTTACATGTTTTGGTTTAGGCTGGGTTTCCTGAAACGAGGAACACAAATAAAAGGTTTTTGGCTTAAGTTGGATTTAAAGTGACTCAGAGCCTTTTTTCTGACCAGCAAATAGACAGGGCTTTCTGTACAAGAGAGGCCTCCTGACCCTTGAGGAAGGGCTGGAAAGACTTTACCCTGCTAGGGCCCCATAACACTGAAAAGTGACCTCTGCTGAGATGTTATCATGTGTACAGGAACTTTTATTGTTTTTCTGTTTTCTCTGCAAAGCTTTTTATCTTAAGAATAAATACCCTTGCTGAGAAGCAGCGGTGTGATAGCCTGTAACTGTTGGCAAGACACTGTTCATAGCCCTCAGAGAGAAAGTAAACCACAGGTGCTGGCCTCTAGGCAGACTGGCTTGCTGTGGATATCACAGTAGATAGCAGGGGCCATTGCAGCCTTAAAACCGTTGGTCAGGAGGGAATGGGGTGCCCAGAGAAGGTAATAGCAGTAGTCTGAGAGTTGACTGGATATTTCTGGAGTGGACCATGAGGAGGAACAGAGGAGATACAGGTGCAGTTACCCTGAAACTGTGATACACACCTTCTAGCTTCCGCAACAAATGAGGCCCTACAGACAAACGAACAGTTGACAAACTAAGTGTATAAGTACATACAGAGGCTGTAGGAGAAGCATAGATATGTACAATACTAATCTTTGTCTTAGGTACCTTATGGTAAAATAGAAAGAAAAAAAATGGTTATAAAAGTATAGAAGTAACTGCCCTCTAGCCTCTCTTCTATTAGCTCTTGAGTTGTATGTTAGCATTTCAGCAGCACTGGTTTTTCAAGGGGATATTTGAAGAAAGAGAGGAAAGAGGCACAATGAGTCAGTTCAGGGAAGGCACCCAGAGATGGCTTTGAAGAAGAACCCAGATCCACAAAGGTACTTTAGGTGCCTAAGACCTATTTTTTGGTATCAAAGTGAGCCATAAAATTTCTGCTCAGCACCTAGTTATTGCAGTAAAAGTTTGCAGGATTCTCTGAGGTTGAGCACTGCTGTCTCTTTCTAGGTGTCCAGGCACCTGTCTCCCACATAAGTCTCAGAGCAATCCATGAATCCTGAGAGGTAGGTGGCATTTTGCCATATATCCCTTCAGTAGGTGTGCCTAGATCAGGGTCAGCAACTCAAAAGATGAGAAGAGCCATTTAAAAAAATTCTTTCAATAACCGAGTGTTTTGAGAGCTGCAATGGAGGTAGCCTTCTGGTGGGGGGAGCTAGGCCAGGGCTCCTGCCGCAGGGTCCCCTGGTGGAGGGGGTGAAGAGCCTGGAACCAGGAGCAGGCTCCCTTACAGGGTGCCCTGGTGGCGGGAGTCCGGAGTCTGGCATGGGCTGCCTGCAGGGTCCCCAGTGGCAGGAGGGCTTGGATCCACAAGGGGGCAACCAAAGAGCCACATGCAGCTCCGGAGTGGCAGGTTGCAGACCCCTGGCCTAGATCTACACAGCACTGGGAGGAGGGTTAGGGAATTGCATCCTCAGTAGCAAAAAGGGCACTCATAAAATAAGGGGTGAAGAGCTTTGTCCTGGTGGTTGTGTTGGAGGCAGGTGATCAGGGGACGAATATTGCAACTTTTGTAACTAACTGAAGCACTGCTGTCAATCAGAGATATACACAGGAAGCTTTTAATTACTGTAGGGCCACTGCATGTTTTTCATAACTTGCAACTCCATCAGCACGGTTCTTCTGCAACAGGAAGGTTGCAAATGAATGGAACATTCTTCTTCTTTCAGTTTTGTTTAGGCTTTTACTTGGCACTGGCAGAAGTTTGTCTACCCTTGAAAGGCATGTTGAACTAGAGGCTTGGTAAGCTGGAAAAAAGCTAGGGTGTTCACTTTTCAGTTTTACCGAAATAGAAGGCAACTAGTTAAAGCAAATAAGTATTTGGAAGCCAACACTGAACGTCCCCCCTCTGTGTGTCTGGCACTTGTTATTGCATCACACCGTCCTAGTTCAGTACTGAAATGTGCAGTGGCCTTGATGGATATATGCCTCCAAACATTAAAATACTTATGGATTTATACTGCAGTGATGGCCACAGTTGAGGCGACACAGTGCAAGGCACTGTGAAAACAAACACAAAGTCTTGCCAAAGAGAGCTTATGATCTAAACGAAACTACTGCACAGTACTTCAAGGTCATAAATCTTGTTCTGCACAGAATAAATACTGCTCCGCACAGAGTAAATACTGTTCTGCTATTTGTATGGGGCTGTTCAGATTCCTTCACTTCCCATATCCAGAGTTAGAAGGACTGGACTGAGGAGGAAGAGGGGTGTCTTCTGGCTTCTAGAGCATTACATCCGTACTGTATCTTATAAAGGGGCAGTGGCTCCTGGTACACAGAACTCCTGAGCTGGCAAAAGAAATGGACCTTTGATAGGTGGTGGGTGCAGCCAGTATTTCAAGACACAAATTACATCCTAGCTTCCTGGAGTAACAGGTCATAAGGCATAGCTCACTCTAAAATTCTCCTCCTTCTCATCCCAATGAATTTTTTGTGTATTGTCATTATGGTTCCTATTAGGCCATTTTACAAGAGGCAGTGGTATCATCCTGATATGCTAAAGAATATTGTTGGGACAGCTTCCAGTTTTGAACATGAGAGGGATGTACCTTTGGCTGGTGGTGTATCGTTTTATGGAGGCAACCATTCTCTTCAGCAGCAGTATACCTGATTGGCAGTGTGGTGGTAGTAAAATAGACAAATCCGTGCTTTTAGTAACCTATGTATTAAAGAACACTTGCTTCACCTATTAAATAATATTAACTTAGTTACTGTTGTCAGTGAGGATGACTTATCCTGAGTAGGTGTAAGAAGAAGGGGAAAGTATGGGACAGAATTCAAAGAAAGCTCATTTTTAAGAAAATATAAACAGTACCTAAGTATTTATTTTTATTGAAAAAGAAATTCTTCTTTCAGGATTTACAGTTCACTCTACAGTTCAAAACCACAGGCAAGCATTGGGAATTCTTGATAACACTGTATTCAACTTGCTTTGCATGCATAAATCAAGATACAACACAAGCAGAAAAACATAACATTGGTACATTACTGGATTGTTTTCCATTCAGGGCATAGATATAAAACCATTTCAAATGGCATGTTGATAAGAAGAATGCTGCTGAATGGTTGTATAATTTGACAGAAACAGTGACTATGTTAAGCGCATTAATTTTTTAAAACCATTTGCCTGTGTCGTTATTACCTTGACTTACTAATTTGGTAACTATTAGCTAAAAAATAAAATTAGACTGGTGCAGCATTTACTCTTTTCAGATAGGTTTTGTTTAAATATTACCATACAGCTAGAAAACATTTAAATATTTAAAAAGCTTTAGCTTCCTGGCATACACAATTAAGAAAGTAAGCTCATTTTAAATAGCACTCTAGGCATTATCTAAACAAACAAGGAGTCCTCTGGCACTTTTAAAGACTAACAAATTTACAGGACTCCTTGTTTGTTTGGCTGACCTAGACTAACACGGCTCCCCCTTTGGAACAGGCATTATCTGTCACTTCTCATCTTTCCACTTTATATAGTGGTTTTCTTTAGTATTTCAGCATGTCATGTGAACTTGAATCAAACACTTAACAGCACGTGGTAATATTGGTTAGCATTTTCATATCTATGAATTTACAAATACATTTAGTTATTGATAAATGCTGCAACTTTTTGTGTTTACAGTAATGGATATATTGATTTCTAATCACACTACATGATGCAAAAATCTACGTCAAAGACAAATATATTACTGCATATGGCTAGGCACAAAAGCCATTTGGTGATGTTAAAAATTTTAAATTAGTGATGATTTTCTGTAAATTCAAGTAGTGTTTTCTTGCGGTTAATATTTGTCTTCAGTTGACCAAACAGAAATGAAATAACTTTTCTCTTGAAAATGAACACAATACTTTTCTTCATTTAAAAAATCTATTAGACTCTCAGAACTTTGGGGTACATACTCCCTTCAATCCAAGTGTACATATTTATCTATGGCATCATATGACCCCCAATTCCAAACATAAACAAACACTCCTGAATCCATATTACTTGAACACAAATAAAAAGTAAGTTTTGTACAAACGTGTTTTGTACTATTTCTAGGGATACACTTCAGTGATAGTTTAGCAATATGTACCATTGTTTGCCTTTTGTTGTTCAGAAAACTATATTTTCTTTATGCCTCATGTTTGTTCATAAAACCTTAAATTAATGAACTTTATTAAACAAAATAGTTTAAAAATAGTTACATTCTTAAACTTAGTTCTGTGGCTGCTCCTGTGAGGTGTGGAAAAACACTGGCTTTTCAGTAGTCTTCACTGTATAGATTTTCAACCACTTTATAATTGTTTTTTAAAGTTTCAGGTAGAATTTAATAGTGCAGATTTGTTTAACTGTGTGATACTCAGATGACATGTATGTGATTTTGTTCAATCACTCTCACATAAGCAGAAAATTAGTTTTGTTTGTTAAGCTTTATTTAATGCTGACTTCTTCAAAAAAGTAAATACCTCTGGGCGTCATTTTTCAGAGGAATTGATCATCCACAATTCTTAACAGAAGTTGTGGGAGGCCCACACTTCTGAAAATCAAGTCCTATTTCTCTATTTCTGTACTATAAATAATTAAACATTTTTACTAAATCAGAAGCTGAGCTGAAGTCTTGGTTAATATTTGAATTATATCCTTACTTCAGATAATTTTTATACAACATCTCTTTATACTCAGGTATATTAAATTATATTTCAGGTACTTGCAAACTAGGAATAATGTGTTTTAATATTAATTTGCTAAGCATGAAGCACTCTTGTACTATGCAAAAGATGCACGTTTAAAATTGAAAACCTCTTGTGTCATTAAAATGACTAAGAATAAAGTAACACATTTTCTCCTTTTGATCAGAATGTGTAACGTGTTCATTTGTATAAACCATACATGCAAATAACTTACCATTCATTTAATTCTGTTTAAATGTTTTCAGCAGCTCATATTGCAAAATCCCAAATTTATCTGTCAGTTAGACTGAATTTAAGCCATATCTAAACATGTCTAAAGTTGTATGTCTACTAAAAGAAAGGTAACTTAATATAACCTATTGAGCTTTTTGAAATATTTAAATTTTTATTAGTGCCCCAAACTGTGATATTGTAATAGAGAAACAGCAAGCTTCATAACCTGGTCATTTCATTTGAATTACATATATATATTTTAAAACAACAGTTCTCAACCATTGTGTCGGGACACATTACTGTGTTACCACACAGTGGCAAGTGTGTCATGGAAAGCCAGGGCCAGTGTGTCTTGTAAGATTGTGCATGCCACTAAGCGTGTCATGACCTACAAAAGGCTGAGAGCTACTGTTTTAAAATCTTTATCAAATGAATATCCTTTGGTGCTGATCATATTCCCCTCTAACCCCCCAGTAACTCCTACAGAATACTCATAATTCACACCCCTAAGTTGTTTTCTATAAAGCAAATGTTCTAGATTTTTTTCCTGTATGCAGGCAAAATTATTTTTAGAATTTCCCATTTTACAGCTGTTGTAATCTAAATATAGCTTTTGGAACAAAACAAAAAACAAATAATAAAAAAAAGCTAAGGCATTCACATAGGTTGGTTTATAGAAAAATCTTTTCGGTTCTTTTGCGCTTACGATACTACTATAACCTCACCAGTTACGCTTGCCACATTTAGGGTCAGGATGTATTTTCCTTTGGAATGTCCTTTTTTTCTTATTAAAAACAGGTGTGTTGTTTAAGCTCTAAGAATTCAAAAATAGTTTATTACAGATATCTGAACTGGAAATGGTCTATAGTTTTTTTCTGCTCATTAGTTGATTCTGGATGGATCACCATGGTATGTTCTTGAGTGGTCTGTCTAACCTAAATTTTAAGTGAACCAAATGAAGGACTCCCCCAATTTCCTTAAGACTATTCCATAGATAAGTGGGCTTGTTGGTTAAATTACTGGTCATCTAAAATATAGGGATCATTTCCAGGTATTTCAATGCTGAGCTACTGTCAATTTCAAAGGGGCTTGAGAGGACCACCAAACGTGTAGGGGGATGAAGAAATTGAATTGAGTAAAAATTAAAATACATGTAGCAACAACTTAGTAGCTGGGGCCAGATGACATAAACTTCCCATTTGAAGGTCATAAATACTGTGGGAAAATGGAAATTACGTAGGATGGTGCAAAAGGATGTAAGGAGAACTACTGAAATTAAAAAAGGACACCTGACTGTGAAATTTTCTAGGCTGTGGAATGCTCTCCCAAGGTAAACGTTTATAGCCCTATTGCATGGGACTTTTAAAAAGCAGAAAGGACAAAGCAACAAATGCACACTAGGGGAAAAAATCAGATATTGGCAAAGTGGATTTGTATTCCATGTCCTTAAAATTCTTTCCATTTCTCATTTCTATTATTTGTTTTAGATTGCTACTATTTTCCTTCAATTAAATGCTTTTCTAAACTTAGTCCTAAGTTAAGTTCAGATAGCAGAGTTTGTTCTTGGAATGGTAAATTGTTTTATATATAAAATTCTTAAAAAATTAAAAAGTTACGCTCATGCAGAGAGAAGAGATTAACTTCTCTGTTTGTGCTCTTTCTCGCAGCTGAGAAAGTAAAGAATGTAGTATCTCTAATTTAGTATTTTATTGTCTTTTTAGTTCTTATCACTAGCTTTAAAAGACTTTTTACTGAATTACTACGATTTCTTGGCAGGTTTTATGCTGTCAATTTTGTTAATGGAATCAGAAGTTACAGATGGAAAAGAGCTATTTACTAATATATAATACGTTCTCACACCCTTCAGTACTGAGTATATTACTTTAATTGTCTCTCTAAATATGATTGGTTAGATGCATTTAACTGTAAAGTACTCTGTCCTCTAGATACTACTACAAGATTAAAAGAACATCACTGATTACTGTATTGTAGTTTTTATTGTTCTTTGTTTAGAACAGGTTTTTAGAGGCTTGAAAATAAAACTTTACCAATTGGCTCAGTTTACATTTTAAAAACAGCTAATATTTGTCCCTTGTGCTAAGATACCTATATCTTTACTTGCATATACGTTCAGCCAAATGAATCATGGTATTATTCTCTTCTAGTCTTTTAATGAACTGCAATTGGAGTCAGAAGGACACTGGAAAGGTTGTGGAATTTTTTATAAAATGTATCAATAATGAAATAAACATTGAGGAAATACTTTAAATGTCTATTCATGCTTGCAGAAGGGCTCGTGCCCAGCCTGTATTTGACTGCATGCTACTTAGCAAGCAGTCATTTACACAAGTGGCTTTTTCATGTCCTACCATTTCTGTGGACAAATGAGGTATTTGTCACCAGCGGAACAGATATGCTCTTGATTTGTGCACAAAATGTGTTTGCATATGTAAGTCTGATTACTTGCTTACACAAGTGAGTGTGCATATACAGGTCACACCTTGCAAATTTGGCCACTAACGGATAATGGAAATAAGTTTGTGAGCAGTAAGTAGAATAGGTTTAAAAGAAAGAAAAAGCATTGACAGTTCTGATTACTGTTTGGGACAAAATTACGTTAGCAGATGTGATTCCAGTAAAATATTTAATCGGTGCTCATGTAAATCCTATAAAATTCCAGATCAGGTATCTGAAGTGTAAGCAGAAGGGTAAGGGAATGAAGGGCAAAATGTGTCTCCTGCTGCTTTGCTGAAAGCCTCCTACCCACTCAGGACTCGGGCACTTTCCACACCACCCTGATTCCTTAATTGGTACAGGGAGTTTTTCCCTTCTTTTTTTCCAACCTCCTTTAGGCTCTTCAGTAAATGACTGGCTACTGTCCGGGAGAGTTCAACCATAGGAAGCAACAAACAGCATGCCCTGCTAGACCATAATAGTTGCAATGAGCATTGAAAGAAAGACATCATCTGACACCTGGGTCATTAACCACTTAGAGATTAAACTGCAAATGGAAATAAATAGGTATTAGCCAGGTAGGGCACAGAATATCGCTAAATAGCCACATGCGAATATGGGATTATAGTAAATTCTAAAGGGGGAGATTAATGTTATAAGGGATATGACACGGAGTAGTTGAGTGAAATTAAGAAAGGGAAATGGGAGTGAATATCAGGAAAACCTTTTCGTTTTTAAGGCTCCATGTGAAGGGAATGGTGAAAGCTCCGTCATTCTCGTTTATAAGTAATGTAGACCAAAAGACTGGGAGTGAACAATCCAGCAGTGGCGAAGGGATGGTTCACACTTGAAGACCTTGCTTATCGGATTATAAAGCTTTAAACCTTCATTGCTTTTCAGTTCTTCATTAAATAATGCACTTCTACCTGGGTTAGCTGTATAGTTAAAAACCCTGCCATATCAAATCATTTTTACAGTGACTTTTACTCAGTTGCTATTAAGAAACAGTAACAGCAGTCCATTTTTGTTCTCGTCTTATTTTTTTCTATTCCACAAACAGCAATTTCCTTTAGGAATGTTAACGTAAACTGGGTAATGTGGTAATAAAACAGCATACAGTGGTTAAGATTTGTGCCCATTCATCAGATGGAATTTTCTTTTGACATCTGTGGTGAGTTTTCTGAAGCTGGCTCCAGGCTTGACTCTGGGCTCAGGAGACGGACCACTTTTTCATCTTTTTCAGGAAGTACTTGACTATTACATGGAACCCTACTGTCCACTTTCTGATTCAGCTGAATAACTGTTACATTAGACTGACACAAGGATTCTCCATCAGCGCACACAGGAGGGTGGCAGTGGAAAAGCAGAAGAAAGCATTTGTAAAACTGGAAGAAAAAAAAATCAAATGTTTGTTTGTTTTTTAACATAGGGGCTGGACAAATTTAATACCTCTTTACTTATAGATTGCAGACAGATTCACACTGAATTATTAGGCTTTTCATTTTTGTCAATTTGTATTTAAGCATTTCTTGCTCCAAACGCACATTTTTCTTGCTTTTAAATGAAACAGATACATTTCAGATATGTTTGGCCATCTTTCCTTTTGAGTTAGTATTGTTACTCTTTAGGATCTTTCCATCTAATGTAAAAGGAAAGCTTCAAAATAATCTAAAACATGTTTGAATTACTGTATCAAATGATTAAAAGAAGAGTTAATCACAAATAAATTGTTTTGTAATGGCTTAGAAAAGATCAGAAAGGAAGCCACCAACTTGATAATCACATGATGCGGGGCAGCATGAATTGAATCTGCCTTTGCATTACTAAGCATTACAAATCTGAGTTTTAATACTGCAAACTAAATTTTAAACAATTGCTCTGCTTAACTTTAGTTGTAAATTAGGTTTTATAATGCTTAGGGTTTTAAAATCATGGAATATAGCCACAACACGTTTGTGGATTCTTCTAATTGTAACACACAACACCTTTGTGTCTTTTTCTTCTATTCGGAAAGCCAATTATTTAAGGTCTAATTTCCAACACCGAAAATGTTGGACCATATTATTACAACTGTAGATCTGCTATGAAAGAAAACATTCCCATTCAATGAGCTGCGATAATGGTAATGTAACTGTTGTTTCAATAAACTCCTTGAATTTTTTTAAATAATATTATTAAATTAAAAATTATCATCTAAGGTGTTAACTAATGACTAGAGTTTTCCTTTAATATGCTCCTATGAAACAGAAAAGCAACCCATAATCGGTATATCACTATGAAAACAGTTTAGACAGCTAATATTTTCAAATTAATTCATTCTCAGTGAATATTTAAAGAGAACCAATTCTTTACCTTGACTTTTTTCAAAAATACAAAATCCCTTAGTACAAATTTATCATCCTGTTATTGAGGGTATCGAGAAGACAATGCTATTCTAGGTCCAGTAGGAGCCACCTTTTTTCTCCTGGAGCCTTCGTACACAGGTTCCGTACATGGACACGAGATAGAGACAATGATGCCTACCCTAGAACAGTGGAGGTGACCTTTCCTAGCTTTAAACAGGAAGTGAATTTCTGTGCTGATAGTGGTGGATGTCTCAGAAATCTTTGATATGATGTGCTGATCCAGTGCTAATGATATATACAAGATTGAGCAAGAGTAAATGGGTCTCCATTTTGCTGGATCCACTTATTCCTCAGATGAATCCCAGAATGTCATGTTGCGCACCTGTTTGTCCTCATCTACAGTGTCCCTATCATGTACAATCCCAGCTTCCTAAGCACTTTCTTTGGAGAGATCTGAGCAGCTACAGACACTAGGGCTACCAATGCATGGATGATACTCAGCTATATATCTTTGTCCACCTATGCAATCTGTGTCTACAAAATGTCTCAATGCTTTGAAAGAAGCCAGGAGATACATGAAGAGCAGCTGTCTCAAACCCATTCTAAAAAAGACACAAATTATTATAACAAGAAGGAAATGCTATTAGGATCACGGTAATACTCTAACATCACCACTGAATAACAGCATCAGACCAGAGTGGTGGGAAGAATCTGGGTGAATGCCGGACTCCATGCTACTTCTGGACATGCAGATTGCTGTGTTGTCAGGCAATGCCTTGCTTCCCCTTTCCCAGCATGCTTTTTCTTTATAAATGGGAACCTCTGCATTCCAGGTGTGTAGCCAGAGGAGATCAGATTATGCCCAACCCTAGAAGCATTCAAATCACAATGTTAAGCCCACCTTTTCAATGTTGCTTTCCCCCCACCAATGATTCTAAAATTAAATTAAAATCAGTGGGATTATTCATGTCTTAAATTTAAGCATGTGTGTAAATGTTTATAGGATCAGGGCATAGATAAAGATCTGACACCATGGAGAAGATTTTGTGACTATGTCTACATGAACTAACTAATTTGAACTAATTGTAGTTAGTTCGAATTAACTTAATTTGAACTAGAAAAATTTAGTTCGAACTAAGCAAGTGTCATTCATGGCACTTGCTTAGTTCAAATTAGCTAATTGCATTGAGTTCAATGGGCCGGTTAGTTCGAACTAAGCAATTAGTTCGAACTAACATGGCCACATTGGTTAATTTGAACTAACTAGTTCAAATTAACCCTTAGTTCAAATAGCATATTTGAATTTATTAGTTGAAATTAAGGAAGCCCTTAATTCAAACTAATGAAAGCCTAGTGTAGCCATGGCTTAAGTTAGTTCGAATTAAGCTTCCTTAATTCCAACTAACTTGCCAGTGTAGACATAGCCTGTAAATTCTTAGCCTTACATAATTTTGTTCAGAATTTAGAAATTTCAAATGATGAATGTCCAAGAAATAGCTTATTTTATATATATATATATAATTTACACAGTACACAGTGTGCTAGTTGCATCAGACAAATATAAAGAAAGGTCTGTATTGCTAAAGAACTATGTAAATAAGCAGCAGGCAAATAAAGGAATGTATTAAAGGGGTAATGATGAAAGACAATGTGATTTTAATAGTAAAGTTTTTCATAAAGCTTGAGTTAGTGATGTGATTTTTGTCATGGAATTTTTGGCGGGCAGTCTTTTCAGTGAGCTGAGGAGGGTGGAGATGGTAGTCCAGGGTTTTATAAGCCTATTATGTTTTACATAGATCTACTGTCCTGTCACATCAACACTGCAAGCTATTATGGTCTTTATATAATGGTGTAAAGTGACAACTGTTCTGTTCTATTTGAATATTTTTAAACTAAGTACAACAAATCACTTTGAAGTGCAGTGGTGAAAGAAGGAAAGAAAGCAATCACAGAATTCCTGAAAAATACTAATTGTTTTAAAATTTTGTTCCAGGGATCCTCACCATGATGTCCATGTGTCACGAAGTTCACGTGTATGAATATATCCCTTCAGTCCGACAGACTGACCTTTGTCACTACCATGAACTGTACTATGATGCAGCTTGTACCTTAGGGGCTTACCATCCACTGCTGTATGAGAAAATGCTGGTGCAGAGGATGAACAAAGGTTTGCAGGATGATCTGTACCGGAAGGGGAAAGTAATCTTGCCAGGGTTCAGGTCAGTAAAGTGCCCTGGGCGGAATCGCTTCCCACATGTGTAAATGTGAATCTTTCAGAAACAATGTGCAATAAGGTACTACTGTCGTACTATAAACAACAAAAAGAATACTTGAAAATGCGTCTGAGACCAACTTAGTCTTGAGTCTATAAACTGTAATTAAGTAGCAGACATGAGAGATCTTTCCTTCCTTCCTAAGCCTAAGTATTTATAACTGCTTTGCAAATAGTTAAAGAAAAAAAGCTTTGCTGGTGAAAGGTGCAAATGCACATTTAGGTAGAAATACAATGTACTGTTGTGGGCTTGACTTGTTGGAAAATATTCGTGGTTCCTTATGCCATGTGTACTAGATGCCAAACTTAAAAAAAACAAAACTTACTTGAGTTAAGCCTGGCACTATGAAATAGCCTGTATCATTCGTCCACAGAGCTGTCTGCCAAGAGATGGGTGTTTTCTCATAATATCACAGGGTTTTCACACACCCCTGCCCTCCTGAAATAATCATGGTTTTGAACCAGGCCTGCCCTGAATATTATGGGCCTGGTTATCATTAACACAAAGATTCCTTTACTCCATGCTGGCAGTGTAAATGGGCCTTAAAGGGGGTGTAAATGAGCAATGCAAAGGGAATCAGCTATCCGTTATATTCAGGTAGTTTGTGCAGCCAGCAATTAACAAGTGCTAGTTACTCACTTTGAAATGGATATTGGTGTACACACCGTCAGGCTGGTTAAATAAGTACAGTGCTACTTGCACATACATGCAGACGGTGCATTCAGGAAAAGGGGAAGAGCACTCATTCTGCACTCATTCGGCCAGCAAGAGGGCATAAATGAGACTGAAATGGTGCATGGGCCTTCTACCCAGGGGAAATTTCCCCCTCTGTGCACGTCCATGGACACTCAAGGGGGAATGGCTTTCATGCATACATTTGAAAGCAGGTTGCAAAAAGCAGATTTCTTAAAAGGACTTTATTTAGAAATATGGCCCTGCTTTTTAGAAGGAAATACTGGATGGGGAGATTTCAGAAGTTAATTGTTGGATGTTTTGTTGTAACCCAAGTTAAAAAGTGTGGCTTTTTTGGTTTGTGAGAAAAGAACCGGATGCCAGTATTTTTTGTATTCAAAATTATGAAGTCTATAACTTGGAGATATGGTAAAGCCTTCAAAAATCTTATTATAGCTTGTAGCTTGAGACAGTCTCATAATTTCATTGTTAAAATGCAGCATGGATGTTCTCTAAACCAGCAGTTCTCAACCACTGTGTCGTGACACACGGTGACGTGTGTTGCCAGGAGCTGGCCCCTGCAAGAAGCTGGAGCATGGCTGCAACTTCCTGGAAGAGGGGCTCAGTTTGGGCAGTGGGAGAGGGGGCTTTATTGCAGCAGCACCGGGAGCCACTGTGTTGCGCACGGTTGTGCCCGCTGCCAACTGTGTTTCAACACATAAAAACATTGAGATCCGCTGCTCTAAACCACTTCTATCATCCATCTGGATCTTAATGCATCTAAAGTATGTTTTCCCTGCCTAGATTTCTCTTTCAGGCAGGAAATAGGTTAATGTTCTTCTTTGCTTTTTAAACGTTTGATTTTGCACTGAGCAAAATTCAGCAGGCGTGATTACTTACAAGAAATCATACGTCTCCTATCCATATCCATTCAGCAAAAAGGTGATTGGCTGGTAGAATCACTGTGTAATTAAAAATAATGGAGGGGGAAAAGATATTTCACATATTTAGCTATTTGCATCTGAGAGGCTGCTGGCAATGGAGAAAACCATGTTCATGTATTTTCTTTCTTCTTAGTTTATATAAATAATAATCAAAAAAATCTTGCAATTCTCCCACCCAACCTTTCCTGAAGGGCTTGATGTTTTTCCCCTTATAAGAGCTGAATTAGTGTATTGCACATACTCAGCCTTCTTTTTCCAAGTTGTCATTATCTTGGGCTTTGTGGGCCTTCTAAAACTTGCTAGCTGACAAAAAAGTGCGTCCATGTGATCCACACCTGCCTTGTATTAATTGAAAGGGTATGTTCAGAAAGCATTTTATCATACTGCCAAATGGACAGCTTTCATTAACTTCAGCCTGAGCATCTGGATGCATGACATACTGATTTTGAAAAAATACATAATATTTTATGTCCATTTCTGTTCTTAAAGCTAAACTATATCCAGTCTTAGTAGTGCTAGATAACCTACATTGAAAAAACACACACTTCCCATATATTTGCTTCCCTTAATTCACCTTCTGTGAAACACAGTAAATGGGACTTTTCTGCATAGACAGAGTGGCACTTTGTCATATAATGATCATCAGCTCGGATTGTGGTTTCCATTTTCCATGCACCAGGTTCAAACTGGATTAGCTCCCACACCTTCCAATAAATGGCGTTGATCGCATTTCTAGTACAAAAGAATAAGTGTGTCATATTCAGGAATCTCTGACTCCACAGTTTATCCTGCCAGTTTCCCACTTATCTGTCCAAGCTAAACTTAAACTCTTGTTCACTGACCTCAAGGAAAGTCCATATGGGTGTTATAACATATCTTCACATCCTAACAGTTGCTTCAAAGCTGGGATAAGAGCACCACCCTCTTCCCAAAAAGGAACCCGGCATCAATTCTGTGATGCACAGGGTCTCAAGCATCCCGAGGCGAGGGGTCCCTAAAGTGGCTTTCAGGCCCTAGTTTTCCCTGTGACAGGTAGTATTCTACCAACTCAGCCATCTTGACCATTTAAGATTTTCTTCTCCCACTCCTTTTGTTTATTTCAAAAAAAAATATTAAAAAAAAATTCTCAGTACAAGTTCATCTGAGCCAGATTTTTCTAACTGGGAATTCAACCTTCATTTTACTTCGAAGACACAGGAGGACGGTATGGGGAAAGCAAAGGCCAACATGGAGAGAACTAACAAAGAGCCCTGTGGCACTTTAAAGACTAACAAATTTATTTATCGCATGAGCTTTCATGGGAGAAAATCCTGTAGAACTTTCTTCACCAGTCTTCCCTCCCTTCAAGGTGCCTCCTCCTTTTCTTTGCTTTTAGGGGGCTAGGTAGGTATTTTTTCTGCTTTAATTTCAGGAGCAGAAATCATTTATCAAAAATCCATACAACTCAGTTGCGTTTAAAAGAGTGAATGAATGTGTATTAAGTGTTCAATAGACTTCTGTACATCTTTTTAATAACAGTAACTTGTGACTGCTGTTTTATATATACATAAGTGACACGTAATGCATTTTTCCATCCAGATCATTAGTATTTTAGGGTGTGACCTTGTCACACTTGTGTATATGTAACTTCCACTTCAAGTGAGTGGGACATTTGCGTGGGCGAGGCAAAGCAAACGCCCAAGTTATTCAGACCCCTTGTATGCCTCTCAGACCTCTTGTATGCCTCTAGAGCAGGGGTAGGCACCCCTGCACGTGTGCCGACAGTGGCACACAAGCCCATTTGGAACGGCACGTGGCATCCTCTGTGGAACCACAGAAATTGCCACTCCTGCCACCAAAAGACGCTCCAAGTGGCTTCTTTCAGGAGCGGCTGCAGTGCGGAGGTCCCTGCCACGTCCATGTCCCAGGTATACCATGTAAAGAAGCCGCCCAGAGCGGCTCCTCTCTGTGGTGTGCTGCCATCAAAAGGCAACTTCTTTCCATGGCGTCCCTGGGGATAAGGGTCCTCAGGCACTCTGCCGAGAGGAGCCACTCCAGGTGGCTACTTTCCAGGAGTGGGCCGTTGGCACCAGCTGAGGGTCGAGGAGGAGGGGCCGGCAAAGGTTGCCGACCCCTGCTCTAGAGTTACAAAAGCCTCACTGCAGTGCACTGATGGTGTATGATTGAGAGGTGAGACAGTCGCACTTAAAAAAAACAAAACACACACACACACAGAGCATGGTTAAATGTGCTGAATTTATGTTGATTTTTTGTTATACTGTGTTTTCTGCTGTGAATTATGCAGTCTGTTCAACACATGGTGCTCTGTAGCATTATGTATTAAGCCTTTAGATAGTTAAATCGAGGTATTCGTCTGTTAATTCTAGAGAACTTGTAAAAGTTTCAACTTATTTTGAACTGAACCTTTTCTGAGGGGGAAAAATACTTCTGCTGTTTCATTCTTTCTGTGGTTCCAAGGCTTAAATGTGAGTAGAGACATATTCAGATAAGACAATGACCCTTCCTCTCCACACTATTACACTGTGTAAAATATTAGTCAAGGAAGTTGCACCAATATAACAGACTTGTAGGAGTAGAGAGAGATCAACGTATAATTATATTGATCTACACACACAGGGCTGGTCTACATGCTGAGCATAAATACTTACCTAAATAAGTGCAACTGACTGGTGTTGGCATTCATTTGTTTCAGATTAAGAATTCCCTCTTGATTTTGTTCGCATTACTTTCTTGCCAAATGAAGGAAAATTGAAATAGTTCATTCTTAACTGGAACTGATTGCCATACTAAAAGGTTGCATAGATTTAACTCAGTTTGTTTAGAAACAGTTTGAATCAAATGGAAGCTCAAATTTTGTGTGGACGAAGCCATACGCAGTGACTTTTGTACTGATCGTCCTCTTCAGTAAAGCTCTCCTAAAGTAGGGAATGTGTTCAGATACTGATTCAGACTTATGATTAAATTAATGTTAAATGCATTATCTGTGAAAATGTCACTTTGTGTTCTTTCCCTTCATATACTCCACAATCCATAGATATGCTTAATTGTTAGGGGACGAAGCAAATTAAAATGTCATTATAAAATGTATGCATATTTCCTGAATGCTATCCTCTCTAGTACAAAGAGGATACCTGATTTAACTGTTTGAATTTAAAGTAGCCCATGTCTGGGCATGCCTCTAACTTGCTTATTTAATTAAATTAATTTTGACACCATGAATTTCTTCTTTTTAACTTTGCAATCAAATTCAGATGTTTGTTCTTGAAATATCAACGATGTAAAAGTCTTACATTTATCCATATCATCTCATACTCTGTGAAATGTAGTCATTGAACTATTCAACTATAGAAAATTGTGTACTTTTTAATAGCTTTGAGAATTATTTTGTATGATGATTTTTTTAAAATGAATGTGTACTCTTCAACAAATGAAAGCTTGAGATTTTACAGGAGTCACATTTTAAAAAAGTGTTTGTATACATTTTAACACTTTTCTATTTTGATTTTGTATATTTTTATGTATGCACACTGTACAGATTTTTGCTGTAAATAAAACATTTGTTTTCATTTATTTAGCAGTGCTATGCTACTTCTTAATTAGCTTGACTGGATGAAATTGCATATGACATGAAATGGGGATGTTATTCTATGTAGTGAGGAGAATAAGATCTTGAATTTAAACAGAGGTAGAGGTTGACAAGTATCTTGTTTAATTAAAAATAAAAAACACACAAAACAAGTGGATTGGGATACAGATGGATAACAGGGATTATGGAATAAATGGTTGCTATTGATCAATAAAAGGATCTCGAGTAGCTCTAGACAGATTTCCTTCAGTAACAAAAACGGTGGGAATAAACAAAAGCTATGGGATTGTGTACGTAGAGAAATTGACCAGCATATCTATGGTGGAAAATTATTTCAGTATCAAGTCACTTTTATTACAGACTAGAGCATCCACATAGGCAGCTGTTAGGCTTTAATGTTTTTTCTGTCATTGTAGACTTTTTTCTGTCAGGTCTCTTCTGTTACAGCTTGGGCACTTTTCCTGCCAGTAAGCTGTGGCATGAAACTCAAGTTAACAGCTAGTCATACCAGACCCACCCAAGGACAAGAATGCTGTGAACAATCAGGCTATGTACACACGACAAACTTGTCCCGCAACAAAGCGCTATAAATATAGCACTTTTGTGTGTGCATACGTGCTCCTTGTGAACGCTCCTTTGCAATACAAGGAGTAGTGCATGGTGGGCACCTGTCCCACCATGCACTGCCCACAGCTAGCCTTATGGCTGGCAGTGGGCTGCCCCAGTGGTTCACTGGGCTAGGGGGCTGGCTGCAGCCCCCGCTGCCTCCCGAAGCCCTGGGGCTGAGCTAAGGGGCTGGCCCAAACCGGCTGCCCTTGCTGGTTCAGACAACCTCTTAGTCCAGCCCCGGGGCTTCGGGTAGCAGCTCCAATAATAGTCAATTTCACTGCTCTGCTAGAGCAGTGAAATTGACATATTTCACAGCTCCAATGTCCCAGAGTGGCCTGGATTGGCACGCTGGGACATTTCCGGAGGCTGTCTAATGCGGAAAATCCATCCACACGAGGACCACCGCAGAACAGCTGTTCCACGGTAAGCCTAACCACTCTCGACTTGAGTGGTTTAACTGTTGCAGGGCAAGATGGTGTTGCCGCGCAACAGGGAAAATGCTTGTGTGTACACTCCAAGCTTTATTGCGCAGTAAGGAGCCTTATCACGCAATAAAGTGATCGTGTGTACATGGCCCCAGGAAGGCAGTGGCCAGCTGCCTATTGAGAAATTCTGGCTTAGATGGGAACAATACATTTCTGACTATCTGTAAGGACTCTCCTCTCCATCCCATCCTCCCACCCCACCCTAAATGTAGCCTTTAATATAATTAAAGTGTCTCTTCATTGGTCAGTATCACCTCTGTCCTCTCTGGGTGAAACAAGTCTGTTCTTGTAAGTAAACAGGTAAAGAATTCCAAGTGGATTATGTAACTGACAAAGAAGCATATATATTTGACCACTGTAACACCACCAATTTGAAGCTGTCCTGTCAGTCTTCCCAGTATCATGAATAAACCTCTTCAGTATTATCTATGTTGCCTGATTCTTGGGGAAAGAATCTTTCTGGCTTATCACAGTTATTTTGGCATAGTTATAGTAGAATAGTTTATTCCACTATAGCTATGCTGGTCAGTTTTTCTGCTTAACAAGTCTGAAGGAACGGTTGCACTCTAGTAACGTGATGCTATTTCAGAATGTAGACAAACTTCTCTTGAAGTGAATGTTTTGCCTGCTCAAAAAATTGTGTTCTGAGGGAGTAAAGCAAACATTTCTGTAAACAGACCTTCATTTCAAGTGAAGAATGAACTACAAGAGGGAAAACATAACTGCACAGATACTGAGGGGATGAATTATAACATTGTGCAGCCACTAGGGGCTGGAACCAGAGCCCATTAAAGTCAAGGGGAATCTTTCAGCAAAGAGCTTTGGATCAGGGCTGTAACTTAGGGTCACGGAGTAGTCTAGATTGTCTGCATTTTTTCATCTCAGAAAGTTCCTATTTACTAGGCATGGTCAAATTGCGAGGAAGTCAGTGAAACACAAGTGAGGTGTTCAGTTGTTGGATTGTTCTTTAAATAACCACAAAGTCATTACTAAGTCAGAATCCAGCTTTTTATTATACCATTTACTTGAGGGGTGTGTGCGTTGGGAAACTTCTTCAGAAGGAATTTCTGACAAAAGGAAACTTGGTCATCTATACTCGTCATGCAACATGAAAGAAATTTTTGTTTGTTTAATAATGCTCTGATCAACTAGGGAATGAGTAGAAAAACTTACTCTTTTGAAAAGCTTGATTTGAAGACTCCCCCTCTCAAGCCCTTCAGGTTAACTCTACTTGTAGATTACCTGTATTTTTTCACAAGATCGCTGCATAAAATGAACCTAGCAAACAGAAGGCAGCAAATACGGGTGCATGAAGGGGAGAACTCCTGCTGCAGAAGGATGGAGCACTAATTCTTGGGACGAGCGGATAAGCTAATCTCTGTTTCAATTTTCATTTGGCTTCCTTAAAATTTACAGTGTGGTCTGTTGGGAGTTGTGTGGTAGAGAGTGTGTGGAAGGGTGAGTCTGACTGTACAGGCAAGGCTCCAGCCTCATAGAATCATAGATTAGAGTTGGAAGGGACCTCAGAAGGTCATCTAGTTGAACCCCCTGCTCAGAACAGGAAACCTCCTGTCATTTGAGCTTTGACTCTTGATCATCCTTGTGTCAGCCTTCCAGTGTGTGTTAATGAGGGGGCTAGGCCGACCTAGGAGAGAGAATAAAATAGTGGCTCAGAAAAGCTGTGATGCCAATGCCCACACTGCTCTTGGCTCCTACACCTACGTCCAGACAGAGAACCTGACCGTGGATGCCTCCACCCCAGTCCTGGTGTGGATTTGCAGAGAGGGTGGCCTGAATTTCTCCAACAACAACAAAAAAAGCCAGGCTGGGGCAACCATCCAGTGTGAAAAGCATCTACTGGTAGAATCCCTCAGAAATCAGATAGGAGAGCTAAAAGAGGAGGTAGAGAGACATTGAAAAACATCTGTGCACAGGAGCTATACACGGGTTAAAGGGGGAATGCACCAGAACGCCGTTCCGGGGCCACAATTCCTAGGGGAGGCCTAGTCAGAGGATCCTCCACTGGCACCCCACCACCTAGTGCCAGTGCTCCCCATATCCCTCTGGTCTCCCACCCCACCTCTGCCCTGTCCTCCCACGCTCCCCAGCCATTCCTCCTTTGCTACCCATCCCTGCTACACTCCCCTGCCAGGGTACCCCTGTCTTTCCTACCACTCCAGTTTCTATGCCTTGTCTAGCCAAAATTTGCTCACTGAACCCAGTGACAAAACGTCCTTTGCCTTCAGTGTGACTGAAGACCAGGACCTGTATTTGTTGCTTAGAAGAGAGGGGAAAAGGTGAACAGTTTTTGCTTGTTGTGAACAAAATGCAGAGCCACAAGAATATAAAACTGCCACAAAACTAATATCTTTAGCATTAATAGCACCAGTATTGGCCCTGATTCCCCCACTGCCACCCACATAATGTTACTAATAGTGTTGAATTGTGCCACGTATGATAGTTTTGTGATATGGACGTATTGGGCCAGATTCACCCTTATATAACTCAACTGCCTTCATTAGAATGTGCCACATTTGAATCATGGTATCCTTTTTCTCTGATGCAGTGGTTAAAGTAAGTTGTTTGGTACTGCCCATCTCTTATTGGAAAATGGCTAAGGCGTACAGGATGCAGACATTGGTCCTGGTACAAATTTTCTTGATCTGGTTGAACTAGGCAGCAATGATGCTGATGGCGTAGAATTAGCTTTGCTGCAGTGTTTGACAGCACATGGGTTCACGGAGGAATTTCTCAAAGATAATTGGATTGGTTTAGGTGTGGATGGAGCCTCTGTCATGTTAGGCAGTAAGGCTGGTGTTGCCACAAAATTAAAGACACAATTTCCACTTTTAATAAGTTGGAATTGTTTTAATAACAGGTTGGAGTTGGCCATGGCTGATGCTATCAAATGCTGCAGTGAAGTTAATCACTTTAAATCATTTGTAGATTCTTTTTATGCTCTGTACAGTTGCCGAAGTGCTTGAGAGAATTGGCTGAATGTGCGAGTGATCAGGAAGTCCAGCTTAATAGGATTGGACGCCTATTTGATGTACATTGGGTTGCCTCTAGCTACCACAGTGTTAGCTGTTTGGCGGTCATATGCAGCCCTCCATAGCCACTTCTTGAAAAAAATCAACTGATTTCTCACTAGAAGGGAAAGATAAAGCAAAATTTGCTGACATGGCAAAAAAACTGGAGAAACCAGTTTTTGTTAAAAACTTGGGTCTCATGCTTGATGCTCTGGAGAAACTTGCAGACCTGTCCGTGGCGTTGCAATAATCTGATTTAACATTATCTACAATAAGTTAGTTGATAAGTTGACAAGTTCAGGTGTATATAGCTTGTAGAGAGTGTGATTCAGAGTTCTACCAAGAGGCTTGTGAGGCGATTGCTGAGGTTGCTTTAAAGGTGTATGTGTAAACATGTCTGCAGATGCTGGCAAGCAAATTGAAATTTCTAAATGTCAGTTTTACCAGGCCTTAGTGGACTCTATGAATGCTAGATTGTTGCTAGACTCAGGAAAACATCTAAACAGTGCTGTTGAAGCACTTGACTCATCACGTTTCGCTACAGAGTTGTCACTGAAATTTGATGAAAGTGAGACAAATTTTTTGTGTTCCAAGTTTGACATTGCATTTAATGAAGTGAAATGTGCATATCGGGAATAGAAAAATCACAATACTTATTGTGTTATGCAGTATTTGCTAGTCTGTGACAATAATTGCTATAGACATAAACGCCATATAAAATTATAAATATTTTTATGGAGCGATAACTGATGCATATGGTACTGAAAGTGGTTGCAAATGCCTGGCTAGGCTGGGGCCCACATAGGCATGTAGGTCAATACAGGAAGGGGGCCCAGAGATTAGGAGGGTTCCAGGGCCCGGAAAATTATACTTTTAACCACTGGCTATTCATTGGAAGCATAGAGGCTGAAGGAGCAATCCAGCTAGAAGGAACTGCAGTCACACCACCCAGGAGGCTCCTTCACAGGGACGAAACTGGCTGGTAGTTACTGTGGCAGCAAGTAGTGCTCTGTCCCCACTCCAACTCATAGGCTATGTCTACACTAGAAAAGTTAAGTCGACTTTTGTTAAGTCGACTTTAATAAGGTCGACTTCAAGTCGACTTAAAATCGAACTTATTAAAGTCGACTTAACAAGTAGCAACTTGTGATGGACTGGACAACTAATATAGAGAACATGAGTATAAAAGGAGCTTGAGGCTAAAACAGGAAATGAACAAGTTGAGGATTATGTAGATAAGTTAGAGGTCTTCAGGTTGACAGGGCATGATGAAATACATCCTAGGATACATAAGAAACTGGCTGAAGAGATCTCTGAGCTATTAGTATATATCTGAGAACTTGTGCAAGATGGGAGCGATCCCAGAGAATGGAAAAAAGTATAGTACCTCTTTATCAAAAGGGGAAAAGGGACAGCCCAGCAAATTATAGACAAATCAGCTTAACTTTGGTGGCCAGAAAGATAATGGAACAAATAGTCGATTTGTAAGCATCTAGGTAATAAGGTGATAAGTAACAGTCAACATGGATTTGTTGAGAACAAATCATGTCCAACCAAACTCTTTTTCTTTGACAGGATAGCAAGGCTTGTGGATAGGTGGAAAGCAGATGTGATGTGTATCAACTTTAGAAAGGCTTTTGATCTTGTCTCACATGACCTTCTCTTAAGGAAACTAAAGAACTATAGCCTGGATGAATTTACTATAAGGTGAGTGCATAACTGATAGGAAAAGCACACTGCAAGATGAGTTATCACTGGTTCACAATCAAACTGGAAGGGTGTATAAAGAGGAGTCCTGCACAGAGGCGGCCTTTGGCTATTGGGAGCCCTAGGCAAAGGTCCATTGCAGGACCCCCTATAGGTCCAGAGGGGTCCCCCTCTGTGGCCTCGGCTCCCCACTGCTGGGCACCCCCACAGCCCCGCCCTCCCATTAGTCCCACCTCCTTGCCACCCTGGCCCTCCCTCTAGCCCTGTCCCCCCACAGTCCCAGCTCCCCCCAGAAGCCCCGTCCCCCTCCTCGGGCTCCCAGTGATTAAAGGTTTAGAAGACATGACCTTTGGAAGTTAAATTCATTTGGTCTCTTGCTTTGTGCCTTGTTGGCCAAGAGAAGGTATACATGCTTTTCTTGTTGTTCCTTGTTGCTAAAAAAAGTATTAGTGCTCAACTAAATTCTTATCACGATAGATGGAAATGTTAATTAGATTCATTAAATATTTGATCCAATGTTAATATTTAATATTTTAATCTAGATTTTGTTGAGGTGGGGGGAAAATCAAAGATATGTCCACCAAACGATCTCAGATGCAACAGCAAGTACAAATAAGATATAATGGAAGATATCAAAGAAGCCATGAATGATATAACCAGATGTACACAAAAAAAGTCTCTTACATCCTATTATGGATGCTGCTAAGAAAACAAAGTAATTACAGAAACTACATGTCAGCAAAACGAAAGATTTTTATTTTACTGGCATAACTTTAGAAATGATTGAAAACTTCAGAGATGATTCATGAAAACAAATTTCACAATGATGGGAAAGTAGTACCAGAAACACTGGCTAGCTAAAAGGAGAATGGCTGGGGCAGAATTTCTATTGTCTTGTCAAGATCAGGAGAATCCCCTAGTGTATTCAGTTGAACTGTGCCTCCAAATGAATGATGTATTGCTATGTCAACATAAGTATGGAGTACAGGCAATTAATATCTATAGAACTCTAAATTTACATGACACTTTACAAGCCCCAAGAGGCGAAGACAAGAACTTACTTGCTGAGGTGCAGGACAAGAGTTACATGGAAGTTGATGGGGGGAGGAAGTGGACAAGAACAAGGTAAGAATGTTTTTTATATCATGGTTTGTGGGTATCAGATTTCCTGATTCACTGGCTACAGCCCACCCTACCCAGCTCTTAGAGCCAACTTTCATAGTGAAGTTACAGATCCAGCTCGCTGCCTTCTGTTGGGGTTTCCCCAATATCTTTTGCAATCAATCCCCCACAAATTCAGTTTGACTGCAGTCTCATCACTTACGTTCCTTTATTGGGCATGCAGCAAAGCTAGGGGTGAGTAGACCAGATGCAAGTGCAGTGAGTGGGAGTGGGGTGTACCTCACACCCAGAGTTACACAGCCTCTTTCTTCATATACATTTTCACATCACTTTGCATTTACTATACAGTGCATTACACATTTAGGGATTGATTTGGTTACTTTGTAGGAACCAATCCCTGTACAATGTGCTCTGTTTATGCACTGTCCATGCTTGACCTACTTTTAACCTAATTTTTACATTTCTGACTTATTTTGACCATTCCTTTATTAGTAGTTTCTAACATTCTTAGCTTTTTTGACTGCTGCTGCACATTGAGCAGATGTCTTCAAAGAACCATGACTCTAAGATCTCTTTCCAGAGTTGCAACAGCTAATTTAGACCCTAGCGTTTTGTATTTAAAGTTTATATTATTTTCCAATGTGCATTACTTTGCCCCTAACCTCCGAAAGAAAAGGTCTCAAAAATTCAACAGTGTGTTTTTTTCCTAGCCTTGTTCTTGGAAACAGTTGAACAGTTTTAGCTGATGTTTTTTTAAAGTAGCCTGAGGCAGAAAACCAGCATGAAGAATTGCAGCACAAACAGTTCAAGCTTGGCAAAGTTAAAAGCAACTCAGAAAAGAGTTTTATAATGGAAAGTGACAGACGGCCTTAATAATAAGCAGCATGCCAGTCCCATCTATGGGAGCCATAGCTAAAAGTAAGAGGACACCACAGAGTTTTCATTAGTTGCTGACATGCACAACTCTGTAGTGGTATGAAATATTTGGCCTGTCTTTTATGCTGAGCAATGCGGATGAGCATGTGCCAACTACTGATCACCAATAACAGAACTATCTTCTTTCCTAGTATGCCCACTATCAAGTTCCTACCTGAAGCTGCTACTTTTGGGCATGTCATGGAGACAGTTCAATGGAATTGCCAGTGGAAATGGCTTTTGAGCTTACCTAAATGATATAAAAGTAGCAAGTTTTTAAAAAATATATAATTCCATGTAACCAATGGTAGTTACAGGACTACATTTATAACTACAAAGTCAATTAAACGTCTTTATCTAAGATAAGCTATCTATCACCTTTCAAGAGAGAGACTAAGTCCAGTACATTACTTCAAAAAGCAGCACATGCAACATGAATTGCTCCTACCTGACATACTTTAAGAAATGCTTCTTTCCTCAATTTAATTTGTAGAACATAAACCTTTCAAACACTGAACTGAACAGTACTAAAGAGGACATTTTATCTACTTCCCATTCCTACCCTTAAGTCGGAATCGTTTAGAACAGTGACATTTGATTGATGGATACCGACTGACAGGGCCAGAGGCAAATCTACCAGCCACTACTGTAACATTTGACTTAAAGATAAAAAATAAAGGATCTATTACTGACAACATGCAGTGAGCAATTTCAGATTATATTTCTTGGAGCATTCAAAGCATAACAGTGGAGATATTTTGATGGTTTTTAAATATATCTTGGATTTTTTTAAAAGTCAGTATTACAGCCTGCCTAGCTACATCTCCCTGGTAGTTTCAATACTTTATAGGGCCTGATCTGAAGTCCACTGAAGTCAATGGGAAAGTTCCTACTGACTTCAACAGCTTGATTAAGCCTACATTGTCCTGGGCGCCAATGGAGTTATTACTGCAATGAAAGGATGCCTCTCGTCTCCGCAGTGTGCATCTACATTACAGGCTTTCAGCAGCATAGCCGCAGGCTATAATCTCTACGGTGTAGACAATCTCTTAGAGGAGCGAAACCTATCACAAAATGTATTGTAAATGAACAATTATGACTCTGGAAACACACAAAGGAAGCTTCTCTCTTTCTGGCTCAGGGGATGAGAATTTAATTTAGCATAACCTGCCTTACTTTATTCAATTGCATTGGCCTACCACTTTCTTGCATTATTTGATCCATGATGTACCTAAACTTACCACTTTTTGACAGGCTTTCTTCTGAATATTTTAGTTCCATTAGTGTTCTGAACTGGTGGCAATGTACGAATATGTTTATAGTATGTCTGACTCAGTACAAATGTCTGTCCTGCAGTTTATTCCCAAGCGCTGTACACGTCAGTGCAGATCAGGGATGCTGGAAGTAAGGATGTCAAGCGTGCAGCAGCTTGAAGTGGTTTCCATCATCTAGAGGGTTTACAGTTTGCTCAATGGCTTTTAGCACTCCCCACCATAAAAATTGTTCCAAAGCCACTGGTGTAGAGGGGTGCACAAATACCCATTTGTGCTTGGATGAGCTTTTGAAAACATTGGCCTCTCCCAATGATGCAGAGTTTGTAGAAGAACCAGGAACAGAAAGCATATCTCCTGGAGCACTTAAAATCACAAGGCCATCCTCCACTGTCATCCCAAATCCTTCTTCACTACCCACTCCTTTCCTTTTCACTGCTGGCTTCCACACCAGGGCCTTCAGGTTTTCTTCTCTTTCCCTACCTTCTCTCAGAGGAAAAAAACCCTAATATTTACCAGGCACATATGTAATATAATTTAAATCATGCCATTTATTTGTCATAGCCCACATTTCACTTTTTCTCCCTCTAGCTTAGTCAGGTGTCCTCACTTCCTTTGTCTGTTTTGGATTGCATGCTCTTTGGGGCAGGAGCAGTCTTTTCTTGTTTCTGGAAAGCCCTAGGCAGACATAGGGCTATGTAAATATTAAATAATGCAGAAAGAGCTAAGGTCATATTAAACATAGCTTTAAATCATAACTAAGGTAATGAGCCATGGCTGTCATTGATTTTATAGCTCCCTCAGAGGAAAGCTATGTGCAGATGGCATTTCCATTATTATATTCCCCCTGTACTGGATGTAGGTTCCAAAGCATGGTACACTCCAAAAAGTGCATGTCCTGAATATGTCTATAGTGCTTCACTTCGGGTTTTGCTTACATAAGAGAGCCTGGGTGCCTGCAACTGCTTTTAGTCTTGGACTGTACAAACATTACTGTTAAAATATCTTGTTTGTATCCCCAGAACGATTCCTCCACTTTTTCAAGACATGGAAGCCAACCAACTCTCTTCTCTTCTGTTTACCTGCCTACTTTTAAAAAAGCTATAAATATAGATACACGAGAGAAAAATAGAGCAACCGCTTTGAATTGCACTGAAATATACTGAACTAGAAGACCATTTTGGACAAAATAGGAAAAATGAGAATTGGCCCATTTTCAGACACAGAAGACTATCTTGTTACAAATAGGGACTGCTGATATGTGCTATCTTAGTCTGCTCTACACCTAAAATCTGATTGGCCTACCTACATTGCTCAGGGCTGTGAAAAAATTCATGATCTGTATGACATGGTTAGGTTGATGTTAACCCCCCCTTAGAATGCAGCTAGGTCCATGGAAGAATTCTTTTACCAGGGTGCCATTTTCATACATCATAGAATCATATGTCATTAGGATTGGAAAGGACCTCAGGAGGTCATCTAGTCCAACCCCCTGCTGAAAGCAGGGCCAGTCAGGGCTTTGTCAAGCCAGGCCTTAAAAACCTCTAAGGATGGCGATTCCATCACCTCCCTAGGCAACCCATTCCAGTGCTTCACCACCCCCCTAATGAAAAACTTTTTCCTAATATCCAAATTAGACCTCCCCCACTGAAATTTGAGATTATGCCTCCTAGCTCTGTCATCTGCCACTGAGAACAGCATATTTCTATCTTCCCTGGAGCCCCCATTCAGCGAGTTAAAGGCTGCTATAAAACCCCCCTTACTCTCCTCTTCCGAAGACTAAACAAGCCTACTTCCCTCAGCCTGTCCTCATCAGTCACTCATTTTGAAATCCCACCTCTCTGCTGGGTCAAGATTTCTGCTTATTACCCTTACACAGGGTAATACTCATTTGCTCAAACTCAATACTCAAACTCATTTGCTATGGTGGGCCAGATTTGACTTAAATGTATTTCAAGTGGGCCGTATGTGCCATAAATCAAAATACTACAGCACTCTTGTGGCATCATGGAATGCTGTGTATGCAAAACGGCGCTCCACAATCTCTCTGTTAGGGAGAGAGCGTGGTCCCGTAGCGCACACTCTTGCATACCCAGTATTCCGTGATGTCGTGAGACCTGAGATTTTCATAGCCTTGTGGAGTGCTGGGTATGCAAGACCACTCTTTTTATCTCTCTCCTCTCTTTTAGGGGAAGAGTGTGGTCCCATTGAGTGCAGTCACAGGCCGCATGGAAGAGGTTCGTGGGCTGGTTGTGGTCAACAGGTATGTTGCCGGAGGAGTGGGGGGTAATCTCTGCATCTTGTGGTGTGGCATGGTGATAGAAGGACCATTGGGTGATGGAATTAAAAAGGGTTCTGACAGTATTCACTATTTCCTTTGCTCTCTTGTGGTAGGGCATGGTGAGGGAAAGGCCTGCAGAAGAAGCAGGCTAGTAATTACACATGCATCTCTACAGGCTGTCTTTATTTTGGAGGATGTTACCCTGAGGACTGTCCCCAAAAAGCAGAGAAGGATTCTGTTGAAAAAGGCTATGGGCAAAACAGGAAATATTTTGTGCTGCTGTTTTGCAGGATGATGCCCCTACAACTGGTGCAGGAATGGAAGGAAACCTCAACTTACAGTATTCAGAGAGCTGAATTGACATGTAATCTTTGTGCCACAGTCTTTGATTTAAGTTTTCTTTGTTAACATCCACAGACCAGAATAAAGTGCACTGCAAAATAAATAGAATTTTGCTGTAACCTGGAGGGGTGAGCACCTAAAAAGGCCTTAAAATTTCTTTGCTTTCAAAGTGTCTTTAGAGCCTAAGTTGGGCAATTTACTTCATAATTCAAATTCCCTCAAAGTTGAGGGCATTAATGAAAGTATAAGACAAAAAAAAGTTCCTAGTGCTGTTTCTTTCCAATATCTTCTGATACACTAACCATGCCTTCTATTCAATCTGTCTCATTTTTAACCCATTCATTATCATCTAAAAAATATTGCCTGAAAACCAATGTGGCTTCTGTCCTGGGCATGGTACTTCAGACATGATCTTTGCACTCTGGCAAACTCAGGAGAAATTTTGTGAGCAGAATCAAGTTCTTTGTTGTCTTTGTCCATCTTACTAAGGCCTTTGGCTTTGTAAATCATGATGGTCTGTGGACAGTCCTTCCCAAGTCAAGTTAGCCCAGTAAGTTTGTCAGCATTATTAAATGTTTTCATGCAGAAATGCAGGTTTATGTCTTTGACCAAGATGCTTCTCAGTTACCTTTATTGTCACGAATGGAATAAAACAAGGCTTTGTTCTTGGTCTGAAATTACTTAGCATCATACTTGCAGATGTTCTAATAGACACATTCATATCACACTGACTGTGGTATTTATATGTGTACCACGTGGAGGCAAGTGTCTTGAAGCTTCATCGCCTCTATGTGAAGACAAAATTTCTGAAGACAATTATTTGAAAATTGCTATTTGCTGATGATTGTAGTTTATTGGCCAATAACCTCAGGGACATTCAGTTGCTCTATGACTGTTTGTGAATGCAGCAAAATGTTTTGGCTTACCAATCAGCCTGAAGAAGATAGAAGTCATGGGTCTGCCTTGACTGGGAATTACTGCAACTACTTCAGTTGTGTCCATCAACGATGTACCATTCAATATTATTGACATATTTTGCTGCCTTTGCAGTGTCATTTCATGAGATACAACAATTGAAGATATTACAAAGCTCATCAATGCAGCCAATGATGCCTTCAGACAACTTAAGTGTTTTCTCTGGAATGAACACAGTATGAGACTGCAAACAAGGCTGGCATTTACTATGCTGTCATTATCACGACACTTCTCTACAACTGTGATATGTGGGATGTTTATCAGTGCCACATTGGGTTGGGCCAATTCCACCTACGATGTCTATGGCAAGTAATGGGAACTAAATTACAAGATTTGGTTCCAAACTCTCGGGTCCTTGAGTGACGCACTGTCACAGGCACTAAACCTTTTATAGTGAGCATGCAGCTAAGATGGTGCAGTCGTGTGTTCTGTATGTCTGACTGTAGCATACCAAAGACCATCTTCTATGGACAATTGCAGACTGGAATTTGTTTTACGGCAGACCAAGAAAACATTACAGGGACACTCTCAAGGTCAATCTCCAATCTTGTAATGTTGCCCTCAACACCTGGGAGCTCCCTCTGAAGCACTTGGCATTGGCCACTGTTAATAGATGGGCCATTGGTCTGACCCAGTATGGCCATTCTTATGATAGTAGTAGCTCTTCCACCTCAGACCGAAAAACTTCAAGAGCTTACAAATTGCATTAATCAAGGTGATTCATGCGAGGCATAAAGGTACAAGCAGCTCATGTTCATCTACCATTGTCTTCACCACTGGCACTTGTAGATGGGACTGCAAGTCTGGAAATTTGTCTTTGGTCTCATTTCAGGATCTACAATAAGTGACAGTAGTTCATCTACCAAATTTGATGGGAGAGACTACCACTTCTGTCTGATAGGCACCAGGCTGTAGTCAACGAGAAAGAAAAGGGAGCAATTAGCACCATGGTAGAGAGGGGTAAAGGTGGGATCTGGCAAGTTTTATCTGGGAGTTGTGTGTCTGCATAGTTTTGAAAAATAGGATGGAAATTTTAAACTCTGTGGCACAGTCAATATCTTTATCAGTATGGGCTGGGGGAATTAAAAGATTCAGAGGCAGAGAGATGAGAGGCCAACATGGCAGTGCTCTGACAGTACTCAGAATAAAGTTGTTTAAATTCTCCAGTACAATTATATCATAATATAGCACAAAATACTTAATGGAAGAAGTCCCCTCCCCATGTTCAGTCTCCATCCATGATTTGGGGGACATCTGCTTTTCCAGTATTGGGTCTGCTTGTGATTTAGTAGGGTGATGAAATCCTTGATTTCCAGATCATTTTCCTCTTTCTCAGTGTCCTGCTGGACAACCTGAGGGGGTGTCTTTGAAGGAGTCCACAACATGATGTGGTTCAGTTACAGCATCTCTGCTAAAAATATCGTACAGTTCCTCTTGAAAGCTCCAGAGTTGCAAGCTCTCCCAAAAAACTTCTTGTCTCCGAACATTCTTAACCACTTATTGGTTACTGACTAAGGTCCTAGCAATGTCTCCTTTCTTCATTTATTCCGTTAGCCTCTTGCAGACCAATGCATTACAATGACTGCTTTTCAGATGGACCTGGAAATGCTCCACTCCTCAGAGGGCAATGAAGATCAGGACTTCAGCAAAGGACCTTATAGAAGCACAAGGCATGGCTGCCACATAATTGTTGGGGTCTTTTTTTTGTTTGTTTTTTTAATTTAGATATGTGAACAGGCTACGAAAAGGGCAACATCTGGCTGCATGGCAGCATTTAAACATAGAGATGACATCCAGTTCAGATGACTCTGGAACAGTAGAAGGCACACAGGTCAACAGACGTGCCAACACAGGTAGCTAACCACACAGTGGGAGGCCTGACATATGTTTCAGGATGGGAATACTTCTGCACCTATTTGATTTCAGATAAATACCTTCCACGTCTCACTGTATCCATTTCCAAGTGGGTGTATTAATGCATGTTAAAATGCCAGATGATTTATAACAACAAGGCACTTTATCATGAAATAATTCAAATTAACTTGTAAGCAAACTTTCAAGCTGGCTTCCTACAGTTTGTCCCTGAAGACACCCCACTGGGCAACCTTTATTCCCACCAGTGACGACTTATTTATGTGAGCAGTCCCATTGCAGGCAATGGGATTCTTTGCATAAATAGGTGCTCATTAGCATAAGGCTTGCACAACTTTAGACCCGTGTTGTCTAGAGGCAATTTTTAATGCATTATGGGCTTGTTCCAAGGTCCGCTGAAGTCACTGGGAGTCTTTGCAGTTTGATGAGTTCACTCATATTTTCCCAATATACTGTCCCTCCTTTATTGTATGAGAAGTTTTGAATGGTCACAGTGTTAAACTTTTTCAATTGATGAGCCTAGTCTTTTAAACAAAATCTTTTGAGAATATTATAGTCAACTTCTATTTTTATAAGTGCAATGATTTTAACACACTAAGACAGACAGAGTGGAAATCAACCATTAACCAGGCACTTCACATTCATATCTAATATAGCCCTTGTCAGACATACTCTCTTCAGTTGTTCTCAGAGGCATTTTTTTCAACATCAGGAAGAGTTCATTGATAATCACAGAATGATTTTTCACAATGCAGTATTAGCCATGCAAGCCTTCATGGATATAGTTTCTGGAACAGAACTTGAAACAGTAAATATTTAGGAACAGATTCTGAACTGGAGTGATGAGGCATAGCTTCATTAACTTCAATGGCATTTACGGTGATTTACATCAGCAGAGGTGGCTTGTTATCTTTACAGTGATGTCAAAGCAAGAGGTTCTACAGGTCTTTAAACAATTTACTGTTATAAGTTTACTTTGGTTTAAATTTAGGCTAACATTAAGTGTATGGCACTTTCTGAACTCACCAGATATTAATATTGAAAAGAAACCTGTGATTGAAGCCCTGATAGAATGAGAGATGCACTGACATATGCTATCAGCACTCGTAGCTATCTTCGAGACACCACGGACTTCCTGAGAAAAATTCAGTCCATTGGTGATCTTCCAGAAAACATCATCCTGACCACTCTAGACATAGAACCTCTTTACACTGACCTCCCACCAAAGACCAATTACCATCAGGAACAATTTCCCAGATGATATCATGGCACATCTAGTGACTGAACTTTGTACTCACGCACAGCCATTTCAGATTTGGAGATGATTTATCGCTTCAAGTCAGCAGCACTGCTATAGGAACCTGCATGGCCCCACAATATGCCAACATTTTTATGGCTGACTTAGAACAATGCTTCCTCAGCTCTTGTCCCCAAGTGCTGCTCCTCTACTTATGCTACATTGATAACACCTTCATCATCTGGACCCATGGAAGGGAGGTCCTTCAAGAATTCCACTGAGATTTCAACAACTTCCACACCACCATCAACCTCAGCCTATACCACTCCACATGGGAGAACCACTTTCTGGACACTACAGTAAAAATAAGTAAAAATAAGGAAACTGCAGAGCTAGAATTCACATGCAAATTTGACACCATTAGCTTGGGTTCGAATAGCGATATGGGCTGGCTTACTCATTACAAAAGGTGACTTTTCCCCTTTTTAACCTTCCCAACATCTTATCTGTTATTCCACATTGTTTGAATCCAAACAACTTATTTGGTTTGCTGAAATAATTCTAAATTGACGTTGTGACTTAGCCTTTTCTGCATTCATATTCCCCCTTCATACTCTACCCTACATTTCATGTGTCTGATGAAGTGGGATTCTGCTCATGAAAGCTCATGTGACAAAGAAATTTGTTGGTCTTTAAAAGTGCTACAGAACTTATTTATTTTGCTGAACTAGACTAACATGGCTCCGCTGTAACAGTGGAGTAGCTCGCTACCATATCAGTTATGTTCCTCGAGTATATTTGCTAAAAAGGTTTTCTTCTTGAGAAACTGCCTGGCTGTATTTTCCCCGACTGTAAAGATCTTCTGTGGCATGTGGAAGCTATAACACCATCAATTTCAATTGAGTTTGATTTTCCTAAAACCTTATGACAGTGTGGAAGACATGGTTCTTATTAAATGCTTGGAGCACAGTGTGGGTCTTTCAGCCACTCTTCTGACGAGACCTCAGTTCTGCTTATCTCTCTGGGTGTCAGTTTGTCACTAGATATAATTATTTTTATGATATTGTTCTTGTGAAATATTGAGGTACCCAAGGCTCTGGGCTTTACTTATGATTTTCAGAATCTATATTATTCCTCAGGCTTCCATAATTTTATTGTTGATGGAATACCTTTTGTGTGCAGATGATTCCAAAACTTAATCCCCTCCATCGAATCTTCTTGCAGCAAGCTCAGTACCGCCTGACTGAAACTCAAGACCCAATCACAGAACCCTCTGAGAACAAATACAGATCAGACTGATGCTGCTGCTTTGGAGTTTTTGAGGCATATGAGGGAAGTGAAGGAGGTTTACTGTTTTGCTTCAGTCATACCACCTTTCAATAGGAGCAATTTGTCCTCCTCAACAGTGGCTCAAACTGAACTTCAGAGACAAAAATCTTGGCTTCATTAAAGTAATTGATTTAATGCATCAGATCTTAGCGCATGCTGCAAGAAGCATATTAGTTCCAGTCAAACTTCCTGTTTGTAAACTTGGGTTTACATCAGGGACAGGCAAACTTTTTGCCCTAAGGGCTACATCTGCATCTACAAATTGGCAGGCCACATGGTGGAAGAGAGTGGGGGACTGGGTGGGGGAACACCCACTGCACTCCAACTAGGGCACATCTGGGCCCATGTGGTAGGGGGCGGAAGAGGTGAGGGTGTGGTGGGGGGGAGTGGCTGCCACACTCTGTCCAGTCCCAACTGGAGGGCTTGATGAAAGGCTCCCATGGACTGCATAGAGCCCTCAGGCCATAGTTTGCCCACCCCTGGGTTACATGAACTAACAGAAGTTTCCAGATCGCAGGCCCTGGTTCTTATGGGTGACTTCAATTACCCTGACATCTGCTGGGAAGGCAATACAGCAGTGCACAGGCAATCCAGGAAGTTTTTGGAGAATATTGAGGGCAACTTCCTAGTACAAATGCTGGAGGAACCAACTAGGGGCCTTGCACCTCTAGACCTATTGCTCACAAACAGAGAAGAATTAATCGGGGAAGTGGAAGTAAATGGCAACCTGTGCAGCAGTGATCATGAGATGGTAGAGTTCAGGATCCTGATCAATGGAAGGAAGGAAAGAAGCAAAACACACCCTGGACTTCAGAAAAGCCGATTTTGGCTCCCTTAGGGAGCTGATGGGCAGGATCCCTTGGGAGGCTAATCTGAAGGGGAAAGGTATCCAAGACAGCTGGCTGTATTTTAAAGAAACCCTGTTCACAGGAAGATAACATTCCGATGTGCAGAAAGAACAGCAAATGTGGACGGCGCCCAGCTTGGCTTAGCAGGGAACTCTGAGGGGAGCTGAAACATAAAAGGGAAGCTTACAAGAAGTGGAAGCTTGGACAGATGACAAGGGAGGCATATAAAGATATTGCTCAGGACTGCAGGGATAATATCAGAAAGGCCAAAGGGAACTTAAAAATTAACATCCAACATGTGTGCAAGAGAGAGAAAGCAGTATCATTAAACAAATATAGTTCAGCAAAACAAACAAGGAGTTCTGTGGCACTTTTAAAGACTAAAAAAGGTATTTATCGCATGAGCTTTCTTTCAGTTATACATTTCCAGGGTGGCGTTTTAATCTCAAACTTTTTGATACTGGGATCCTGCTGATGTTGCGTCTCATCTAGCTAGAAAACCCCTTTTTTTTAGCAATATGAGAAGGACAGGACGGGGGTGACCCCAGCTGAAAACCTCTGGTGAATTGTGAACAGAGTACAAATAAAAACAATCTGAAAACTTTTGGAAAGATGATGATTTAAATATCAACACCCTCTCTATATTTTAATCAGGGGATTGCATGAAGATTTCACAACAAACTGTATTTTCCACAGACTTCTGCGTTGTCTGTGTCTTGTGCCTGAAGGTTTACTAAAACAGTTACACTAAAAACTTGTCTCCTGTATCCCTAAGGATAATGTATGTCTCAACTGAGTGTCTATGTCTTCCAACTGAAGAACTCATCTCTTGAAGCGTAATGTAATTCCTCCTATATACTTCCTCAGTCCCGTCTAACTTCTGTAGTATTGACCCATAATTATAACTACTACAGGTCTGTCATCAGTCAGTTTTGTGTTAGAAAGTCATTTGTGGGTAAAGTGGAGGTGGGGGTTTCTGAGACAATCAGGTGCGTGGTTTCCCCTAACCTGGCAGGCATTAACAATATTCTGAAGATACTACCCAAAGGGAAAAAACCCCAAACTTTAACCATCATGTGTATCATGAACATCTTTTCCCACAAGGCAGTAAATTGGAGCTGTAGTAATGTTGGGAAGGAAAGGGTTAACACCCTAGACAGTGAGTCCTAGAGAAGTCCCAGGAGAGCCAATAGCAACAGAGTACAGGTTTTTTAATTGGAGCAGCAGCCCTGCAAGTTCCTGTTTGGTGGCAGCAGAGCTCCTGGAAGAAACAGGAGGAAGCCAGGTAGCCCTGTATGGGAGATCCAGTGACATCCATGCCTAAGAAGGCTTAATTCTATAACCAGCCACACATGAGTAGAACAGGGAATGTGTAGCTAGATGCATTCAGGGAATTTCTTTGTTTTGATTCTTTTTTGGACTCTTCTGTGCTGAACACATGTACCCCACTCTCCCTCCCAATCCTGTAACTACCCAAGTTAAATCCCAGAGAAGCAACTTCCTTTGTTTCTTAGCCGTCCTTTTAATTAAAGAACATTTATTCTTTTAAAATGAGTTTTGTTTCTGTGTCCTAAAAGGCAAGAAGTTTTGTGTGCATGTGCCTCAGACTGCACAGCCAGATACTAAAGGGAAGTCAGTTCCATTTTCAGCTGATATCACAGCTGGGGTTCAGTTGCTCTCCTGAAGGAAGAATAAGGGCAATTGAGGGCACCTTGCAGGAAGGAATTCTCAAGTGCGCCTTCCTGGGTTTTCAAGAGGTTTTTGCAATACTACTCCAAGGCCAGGAAATTGGTAGCCTTGGAGAGTTTTCAAGACAAGGCTTTAGGACCAATATATTTTAAGGCCTTTTGCAGGGCCCCACCTCCTGGACTCGTAGTGCCAGAATGGGGAAAGAGCCTGGACAGGAGCCACCTTAGTGATGCAGCTCTTCGAGCAAAACGGCTCAAAGTGGAGTACTTCATTTAGTACAGCACCCAAAACCTGTTTACTATTTTATTCTGTTTGTTACTCCGTCTGTGAGGTGCCAAAATAACAATATTTTGCACCTTTAATATAAGGATTACTTTTGCATAGTTGGGTACATATTATGCCCATTTGAAGATGGGGAATAAGATGGTAGCTGTGATGGAAACGCTGTCTGATACAGAGAAGATGTCGGGATGGGGAGAGAGCAATGATAATCATATAAGATCAGTGTAAAGACAAATCAGTACAAATATTGGGCATTAATGCTTTTAAAGGAATCCAAACTATTTTCAGGCTCAAGGTTAACAGGGCATGAGGTTTCCTATTCATTTTGATTACGGAGTAACAGATGAGCTATTCTAAAAGACTGCTAATCAGTGTGAATGGGTAATTACAGCAATGTTCCTTACCTGTTTGTTCATAAGTATGTAGATAATTGGGTTGCATACGGTACTGCTCTTTGCTAGGATGGAAGGTACGACATATGCTATTGGAGAAACTGCACCTGGACTGCCAAATGTTGCGAGTAGTGCTATAACTCCATAAGGCATCCAGCATATTAGATAACAGATTACTGTAGTAATCACCATGAAGAGGACATGGTATTCCCTTTTACGGGCGGCATTCTTCCGGATCTTTCCAACCTAGTGAAAAGTAAACAATAACAGCTAATTATTAAAGCTCAAACAACCTGCAATCTTTGGACTGTGATTTAAAGTATCACATTATGACTGACAAAAATAATCGTTCCTTTAGCTACAGAAGCAAACTGAGGACCTGACACAAAACTGCTTGAAATCGATGGGAATCTTTCCATTGACTCCTCTGGGCTTTGGATGAAGCTCTGGTGCATAATGGTACCTGTTACTATAAACCAAAATTCTCCTAGGCTATGTCTACATAGCCTTCCCTTCCTGCCCCACCATGCTTATTCTAGAGCCTGACCCAAAGGCCATTGAAGTCATTAAGAAAGATTCACATAGGCTTCAGTGGATCAGACCTGTGGAGAGTTTTCATAGCTTCACTTTCGCATGGGGAAACTGAGGCATGGAAAGGTTTCAGTCATGCTCATGAGCTACATATCATAGTCAGTTAATTGTAATATACACCCTCTTTAAAACCTCTTTACTGTGGCAGAGGAGGATAGAGAAGCCTTGACCCAAAGGAACTAGAACTGTGTGGATTTGTAGACAAATAAAAGGGCAGTTTACATTAATATAAATATGTCAAACACTTCAAACAAAAAACAGGTAAGAGTGAAGTGAGCTGATTTTGCACAGTCTGCTGCAGACTGCCAAAATGCCCATAACCGAAGCTCTGTTTCAGGTAAAAAACATCTACATGAAGGTGGAAAGTGACAATTTGAGAGGTATAATATCTCCCATAGCAATCTCCACCATATAAGTCATGCAAATTCTAATGACACTGGTATGTTCGACTGTCTCTATATTAGAGAGAGAAAAAGTGTGTGTGTGTGTGTGTGTGTGTGTGTGTGTGTGTGTGTGTGTGTGTAATATATATAGATCCCTGACTGTGAGTGATCAAATATTATATGCTATAACTAATGTGAAGATATATGGAAGGCAAAGTAATACCACAAAACATTCCACTTTTAATTAATGTGATGTTAATCCTTTAGGTGTGGAGTTTGTCTAGTACTACAGTAGCAAAAGAAATTTTACTGCAGCGTGTGTTACACAAAGCAAACACAATATTACACTACACAGAAGGATTTTGCTAAATGTCCCAGTGTCCTCTAATACCAATTCTCTCTCTGTAGGTAGCAATAAAGATATCTGGCCTTTCTGAAAATGTAGTGGAAAAAAGAGTTAGCGGGAATAAAACTAGCTTATAAATGGACTTTATCGTATAAGACACACTGATAGACAAAAGCTCCAATCCTGTATTTCCTTTTCATATAAAACACACCCCCTGGCTGGAATGGGAATTTTGTCTGATTACAAAATACAGGTCCAGCTCTCATGGGAGCTCGAATAGTACTAGGAACTTAATATTAACAGAGGCACGCAAAATTCTCAGCTAAGCCATGTTAGCCAGAGTTAAAGATAACCAATGAAAGCACCCTCGTTTAGATAGTGACCCTGCCCTAAAGATTTTACAAGCCAAGTAGATAAAATAGATGAAGGATAAGAGAAGGGATGCCATGTAAAAGCCAAGTGCTCAGGCTATGAAGTCTGGCACACATCTTGCTAGTTCCAGGGTTTTTATGGTTTTATGCCACTGTTGCCAACAATTGCATTTCTACTGTGAGTTTCCCAATATTTGATATTTTAGTTAAAGCCCCAGCTCCTGGAGACAAGTGATTATGTGAGAATCTCAAATTCCATTCAAAAAGCAAATCTCCAGCCCTCATGGCAGCGGAAAAAAGCTTGAAAATTTGACCCACGGCTACCCTAAAGGCTCAAAAACCAGAAAGCAAATTTAAAAAATTGCTACGTATTATTTTAAAATCTCATGATTTTTAAGGGGCTTGGTCCAGGATTTTGTAATGTCTGGAGTTGGCAATACTGTTAAATGTGTTTATGTGATCATGTAAAAAAGGTAAGCTCTCTCCTGCTATTTTATATCACTCTCCTCCCTACCCCTTTGTTTTAATAATAACCCCTACCTTTCAGATAGTACTTTTCATCCACAGCACTCAGAGCAGGTTACAAAGGTCAGCAGTGTTCACAAAGAAGCAAGTGACTTGTCCAAGGTCATCCAGCAGCCAGCTGCAGAGCTGGGAATTAAACCCAGATCCCCCAAGTTCTCTTCCCGTGCTTTATCAACTACTCCTGTCCATTGGCCCCATCCATTGTCATCAATCTCCTTTCTCATGCTGTTTCAGCCCACTGTCTCCATCCCAAACCTTGACCTCACATTTACATTCTGGACTATCCTAGGTCAATATTATTTCATTAAAGTCAATCAATCATACACGCGTGGACAAAGAGACAATCCATTAATTCTCACATTAGTGTCTGAAAGCCTCCCAGACTCAGGAACTGGCCTCACCTACTGTACCTCGTTGTCCTTCCTCAAAGCAGCTCAAGCCCAGACCTTTTTAGTTGTCATGGAGACAGCGGTCAGGGTTTTGGAGCTGGTGGCATGCCACATGGGATGCATTCTGCGTTGTTAGCAAACTAAGAAGTGCCAGAGGATTTCAGGAAGTATTGAAATGTTTAAAGGGGCAGCTAAAATGTTACTGTGTACTGAATGGTTTCTACAAGCTAGTATTTAGAACAATGCAGTATATCTTTCTGGATTTGACTCAGTTCGTTGTCAATGCAACTTTACAGTTCACCTTTAAAAGACATTATCTTTTAAAGTTCACCTTTATAAGTGCCAGAGACTCTCAAATATAACACACTTCAAGGTGATTCAAGGCCTGAAAAGTTATGTTCTCGTCAGAATCAAGAACACTAGCAATAAATAACAAGACGTGGTTATATTCTACATTTTAAAACAACCAGACCCTTTAAGAAAAGCACTGGATTTCACCTGTAATAATCAAATGTGAAAAATCTCTCAGAGAAAGCTTTGTATCCAGACAGCTCACTGCCAAGAGTGCACTGGACAACAAGCACCAAGAAAGCATTCAAAAAGTGTTTCCGTGTATATAGTAAATGAGCTTACGATGGGTCTAAATGAATTGCAATGAGGTTCAAATTTTTGTTCCCTTATTCTGAGTTCAATGTGTTTTAATCAAATAAAGAAGTAAACTGAAATACCAGTAAAAAGAAAATAAATATACTTGGGGTCTCTGTGTACATATATAATATAGAGAGGGAACACTGGGCTTGAAGTCACCGGCTGCCATAGTACAGCTGTCCCAGTGCAAGTTCCTATGGTGAAGTCCTTATTACTGTTACAGTCCCTCTACTCTGCAGAAAGGGCTGAAGCAGTGTGAACAGGCTCTATATGCCCAGTTCTGGCCTCGAGGTGATTCCCCTGGAACAGGCGCTATGGAGGACAGCTGTATGTCTGCCTTCTGAGGACCCCACCTCACACGCCCGGGCATAGGGAGCATACCATAGGGCATAGAAAGGATTGCAGGAGCTCCACTACAGGGAGTCCAGACAGTGAATCACACCAAGGATGAGGAGCAGCTGAGGCAAGGAAGGTTGCTTAAAGTCACCAGAGCTGTTTGTTTTGCTGAACTAGACTAACACGGCTACTCCTTTTGGAACGTTTCTCCCCCTGGCTTTCAACTGCGGCACCGTAAAGAATCTCACACTAGCACAGATGCAATTTACAGCAGTGCAGTTTATGTACCCTGCTTTTATCCTGGCTTAAGAAGGATATACTTCTACAAAGCATGGCTACACTAGGGGTTGGCATCAGTTTAACTATGCAAGTGGCTGAAATCCCATAATCCAGGAGTTGGCAACCCCCAGCACACGTACCACACTTGGCACGTGGGCTAATCCTGAGCAGCACACAAAGCCGCTCAGGCTCCCGCTGCTGGCGCCGCCCCCCCAGCACCACAAGAGCTGCGTGTTGTGGCTCCAGGCCCCTGCTGGCCATGCTTCCTCACTGGGGCGCAGGGCCTGGAGGGAAGAGAAGCCGCAGCATACACAGATCCTGTCCCCTGCTGCGCCCCCCACCCCACTGGGGAGCACAGCCAGCAGGGGACAGGAGCCCCACGCTTGGGAGCAGGGCCAGCAGAGAGAAGGAGTCCCTGGCTCTGCCCCCTTTTGGCCCCACTCCCGGCTCCTGTTGAGGGTGCAGTGGGCGGTGCTGGGTTGGGGGCTGGCAAAGGTTGCCGACCCCTGCCATAGTCTATATATTTGTTTGGAAGATTAGGGAGCAAACATGTAGTTAGACTTGTCCTGTCCTGGGCCAAATTTGCATGTCTGCTTTGTTACCACTGATCTTAGAAGACAAGTTATATCTGCAGTCACGCCAGGAAGGGCTCTGCATAGTGTGGCTGAAAACAGTCTCTTAGGCTATGTCTACACTTACCAAAGTTAGTTCGAATTAGTTAATCGAACTAACTAATTCGAACTAATTTTAGTTAGCTTGAATTAACTTAATTTGAACTAGCATGGCCCCACTAGAATGCTAGTTCGAACTAGCCATGTTCATGCATGGCACTTGCTTAGGTCGAATTAGTCAGTTGTATTAAGGTCAATGTGCCAGTTAGTTCAAACTAACATGGCCACATTGACTTAATTCAAACTAAGTAGTTCGAATTAAGGGTTAGTTCGAAGTAAAACGAGGTTTTGCTAATTCGAACTAACTTTTCCTTAATTCCACTTAAGGAACTGCTTAAGTCGATTTAAGGAAACTCAAGTGTAGACACAGAGTAAATTAACTTGACTTAATCCTGCTTAAGTTGACTTAATTTACAAGTGTAGATGCACCCTTAGTGATGGTGTGTACTTGTCATCATAGTGACATTTATACTTCCTGGGGTCTCTCTAGATTCCAGACTACTCAGGCTCAGGATGGGGTTCTCATCCAAATGAAAGCTCAGGATGATGTAAACATCTTCTATATTATACATAATGTTCTTTTAACACAGCTTTTTGATAAGGTTGCAAGATCAAGCACTCAAATGTTAGGAAAGGCCAGAATTACGTATTCTTATGCAACCTTAATTCAGCCCCCCTTATATGTATGCATTATGATACTTTAGTTACAGGATCACACACTATTTATTCCACATTCAGTACAGCTTGTTGTCAGGTATGTCTCTCTCTCCTTCCCCTCCCTCTACAGCTGCCCCACTGCTTCCTAGTCCCATTCTCCTTCTTCAGCTATTCCCAGCCCCAGTCTCCTTGTCCAGCTAGTCTCAGTCTTCACCCTTGTAGACCAGCTCTTCATAAGATCTTGGTGTTCTCTGCGTCTAGTCTCCCCCACAGTTCCCGTTCCCAGTCTTCCTTCCCAACCCATCCCAGTATTCCCCTCCAACTCCAAGTCACAATTTCCCTCTCCCTCTCTGGTCCCAGTCTTATTTGACTCCTGCCCATCTACTCCTTTCCCTCTGCCTATCCCAGCTTTTGCATTTGATTCCCCTTTTCATTAAAATCAGGCAGCTTCTTCCCCCTGCCTGGGTATAAGCAGAGTGGTCATTGAAAGCACAGGAGAAACAGGCTCTTTGCCATCAGTTCTGGTAACTGGACCCTCCTCAGCCTGGAACAGTTGGGAGCAGCAATTACATGGAAATCTGATGTAGTTGGGCTGGAGCATACTTCTAATTCTGAATGTCCTAGGGTCAGCACTAGGCATATTGGCTATGTCTACACTTAGAAATTTAGGTCGACTTTACCAAGTCGCCTTTAAGTTGACCTTATTAAGTCGACTTAGAGAGTCCACACAGGACTCTTAAGTCGACTTAAAGCTGGTCTAACTAAGTCGACTTAGAGAGTCTACATTAGACTCTCTAAGTCGACTGGTTAGGTCCAGGGGGAGGCGGAGCTCCCTTCTGGCCTGGACTGCTCGGCTCCTTTCTGGCCAGGACCGTGCGCCAGCTGATAGGGATCCCCTGTGCCCTGAGAGGCTGAAACATACTCAGTCATTCTGCCAGGACAGTGCATGTGCAGACTGGCCATCAGGAGGAGCCATGATAGCCTCAAGCATGCTCAGTGAAGACAGAATTTTTGGAGATTTTAGCTGTTAAACTCAGGTAAATCTCTATTGGGAATGTGCAAATGGTGATTTTTGAAAGACTTATAATTTGGCTAAAATCAGATGGATTTTTATGGAGGGCAATAAAATGCTCATCCTTGTCACAAAGGCAATTTCCTGGGGTAAACTTCTTGCTTCTGCTCCGAAGTATGGGTGTGCATTTCATAGAAAAGGTCTCGGGAATTTTTTTTTTTAATATGGGGCAGAGCAGCGTAGTTTTCCTTAGCTACATTTTCAGAAACAACCACCATTTTGTCTGAAATCCCCTCTCCCCCCTACAAAAATTCAGCCTGAGGCAGACACATGGAATAGAAAATTTAAGCCCAAACAGTTAAGTCTGGCAAAGTTATAAGCAATAGGAAACATCTTATAATGGGACGTGTTAGGCAACCTTAAACATAGGTGATGCTAGCAGTCCAGCCTATAATGTATGATGCCCCTGCTACTTTGAAGGCTACACAGAAGGACCCCAAAACGCTGCCTATTTAGGTGCCTGAGACATGAACAGCCCTTGAGAAGGATGCTCCAAACCCTCAAACATCTGCCTACTGTCATGTTGGTCCAGGAATCTGACAGATAAGCCAGACAACCTATTGCAGTCACCAAATAGCCAGCAGGTAGGTGGAACAGCGTCAGACCAGTGATCTGAGCCTGTAGAGACATAGTTTCCAGGGGCAAAGGAGTCAAATGGAGGGAGCTGGGCTACAGCAGCAGCAGAGAGAGGGTTGCTCTCTGCACTACAGGGGAGACAGGGCTCTCTTTTTGTGGACAGAGACTGAGGTGGCCAGAAGCAGTCAATTCCACATGGGAGAGAGAAGAGCTAGAGACCCAGCGAGGAGATAACTGTCTTCTCTTCTCTCTGGAGATCTAATCTACTCTGGTACTGGCTCTACTCTGAGAGAGATCTGCTGTGAAGTGGGAGATCTGACCAGTGAGTACTGGGTTACTTCTCTTAGTAATTAAGAAAGGATTCTGAGACAATGAAAGCCCTGTTCTGTGGATGCAAAGCTAAGTGAAAGTTCACCTGGAGTCAAAGGGCTGAATGGCACCACACCTCACACAACCAATGGCCAGGCCTGAAAGTCTGTGTCCCATCAGCCCCAGCGCCAATCACTCAGGAACAACTGGCAGATTTAGGGGGTTCACACACACGTTTTTATGTGGTGTGGTGTGGGGGGTGGAGGGGATTTAGTTACCTTCGCTACAGACATAAGTAAATTAAGTACCTTTGCAAATACAGTTTTCACGTTGTTTATTTAAAGTATAAACAATAACTGGTTGACTATAACGCCGATCCTTAAAGCTACAGAGTATATGACTTCACCTACTATTATTTGTCCTGCTAATTAATTGGTGGAAAAATAGGAATTCATCTTGAAAGAGAAAGTTTACATGTAGTCCCTCTTCTGACACATCATGGCGTATGTACTGTTGGGATATTTTTTTCCCCACTGTGCATTACTTTGCATTTATCAATGTTGAATTTCATCTACCATTTTGTTGTCCAGTTACCCAGTTTTATGAGACCCCTTTAACTCCTCACAGTTTGCTTTGGACTTACCTATCTTGAATAATCTCGTATCACCTGCAAACTTTGCCGCTTCACTGTTCACCCGTCCTTTTCCAGATCAATAATTAACATGTAGAAGAGCATGGGTCTCAGTGCAGATCCATTAGATACCCTGCTATTCACTTCTCTCCACCGTGAAAACTGACAATTTATTCTTACCCTTTGTTTCCTATCTTTCAACCAGCTATTGATCCATGAGAGAATTTGCCCTCTTATCTCATAGTTATTTAGTTTCCATAAAGTCTTTAAGTGATCTTTTCAAAGGTTTTTCTGAAAATACAAGTATACTATAGAGACAGGACCACTCTTATCTATATACTTGTTGACTCCTTCAAAGAATTCTAACAGATCAGTTGCAGAGAGATAGCCATTTTCCATTTCTAGTGTCTGATGAAGTGGGATTTTCTCCCATGAAAGCTCATGTGATAAATAAAAGTGTTAGTCTTTAAACGTGCCACAGGGTTCCTTGTTTGTTTTGCGGAACTAGACTAAAAGATTGGCGAGGCACAAAAGCCATGTTGACTTTTCCCCAACTAATCATGTTTATCTAGGTGTTTGATAATTCTGTTTTTCTAAAATTTTCTACAAATTTGCTCAATACTGAAGTTAGGCTACAGACCTTTAATTACCAGGATTTCCTTGGGAATCCTTTTTTTTAATTGGCATTACATTAGTTAGCTTCTAGTCATCTGGTCACATACCACAGTTAGTAGTTCTGTAATTTCATATTTGAGTGCTTTCAGAACTCTAGGATGAATACCATCTGATCCAGGTGCCAATACAGTTTAGTTTATCAGTTTGTTCTTAAACCTTTTCTATTGACTGATCAATTTGGGACGCTACTGCAGTTTGGTCCCCCACAAAAGAATTTCTCTGATATGGAGATCTCCTCCCATATCCTCTGCAGTGAAGACCAGCACAAAAAAATAATTTAACTTCTCTGCAGTGTGTTCCTTTAACACTTTTGTCATCAAGTGGCCACGCTGACTGGCTTCCTGCTTCTGATGTATTTACAAAAATTCTTACTGATAATTATTTTGTCTTTAGCAAGCTGCTTCTCAAATTCTTTCTTGACCTGCCTTATGTTTTACTGGACAGTGTTTGTGCTACTTCCTATTTTCTTCAATAAGATTTGACTTTCAAATTTTAAGGAATGCCTTTTTTGCCTTTAACAGCCTCCATCGCTCTAGTTAGCCATGGTGGCACTCTTCTGATCTTCTAATGGTCTTTTTGATTTGGAGTATACTTTTACACTGAACCTCAATTACAGTGTTTTTAATTTGTCTCTCTAGGGAACTGATGAATTGAAGAGCCTAAAGGAAACAGTATTAAGTAGATGTTAAAAAGAAAAAGTCAGACAATGAAATGTGAAAGTCTGGGGATAAAAAGGGAAAAATATTTTCTGAGGTCAAGTAGGATCATGTTAAAGATGAAGTCACTACAGCATTTTGTCTAATTTCATAACCAGATGTGTTGTTGATTGCAATAGTCACGTCTCTGAAATGCTATTTTTATATCTTTAGTGGTACTGGAGTATGTCTGGTGCAAACTTGGGTAATAGAGAGCATTAGCTGACATTTGCAACAGTATTTCCACATCATTTATCTGTCTGAAAAAATCAAATATGTGAAGAAAATAAGATGTGGAAAATGGAGACTGAAGGGTCTGTGAAATGTGTCTGATATTCAGAATAAACAGTTGTCGGAAAAGCCTGCAAGCATATTAGTTCTCAAATGTTATGTTCAAGGCTATTTAAATTCAAATTATTTTTCTACCAGTAGTGATCAGTAGAAATAACTTGCTACAAAATAGAAGACAACTGGGGTATTTGTGGAACACATACAGTCCCTACTTAGAATTCTCTGTTGTCTGTGGACTGGAAGTTTTGAGAAGTTGTTAATAAGATACTAAGTCTTTCACTGAGCTCATCAACTCTAATTTGACCCAAGTGGGAGCAGTCAGAAGCTGTTACCACCTGCTTGTACTTGGTTGCTGGTCTGAGTTCAATTCTAAGCAGGTGTCCATATCAGAAATAGAACTGTCACACTTCATGCTAATATGCATCCTTGTGAAATGACTCAGCAAACACTCCCAGGACTGAATGGATCCAAAATTCATTTATTTCCTAGTGATGGTTTCCACAAGGCCTACCAGAGGAATGAGGGAAGTTCAGGGTGTCAAAATGCTCAGGTCACAATGGGCATGACTTCACGCTAGTGAAGGCAGATACCTGCTGTACTCCAGGGACAACCTAAGCATGTTAGGAGTTGGTTGTAGTGGGTGGAGATGTTAGCTGTGGTATTGGGTGCAGAGAAGTATTAAAATCTAAATACAAGAATGTCACTCCAAGGATGATTTTATTTCTGGACACTTAGGATCAGCGAATAGAAAGGTGACTTAGAGCGCAGCTGAAGGCCCTCTGCAAGATCAGTATCATATTATTTTGCTGAACCTGAAGATGAAAGAGTTTAAATTATATTCAAACAACCTGATTGAATTTCAGTGCAAGCCCATAGGTAGAATAGCATTCAGTAAGATATGTTCCCTTTTAGCACCAGTTTGCTAGAACAAGCAGTGGATGGGGCATAAATCTGATGTAACAAAAGAGGGCAACAAGTTTGCATTTTTAAAACTGGGTTATATTATAGAAGCCAAAATAACAGTGCTTGCTTGATTTTTGTCATTCAAAGACATGTTAGGGGAAAAAAAACCCTACAAATTTAACTATGTTAGGACTTCTATGCTCTGTGTAAAGCTGGTCCTAGAGACTAATTCCTACCAGCAGTATATGATGGAACAATGAAAAGAAACATTTAGCTAATATAGTAAGAGAATTCCCTCAGCTGAACTGATTATTGGAAGCAGAACACAGACTTTCATAATTCCAGAGTAGAACTTAATTGATGTTGATGGGAATATCATCTACAATTCAAGGGCTGAACATGGCCCTAAATCTGGTACTATCATTGTACTTGTCTTGTAGACTGAAATATTAAAATTAGGATGAATAAACTGTTCCAGCCTCTATCCCCAAGATTCCAGTAGTGCCACAACAGGTTAATAAAACAAACAAGGAGTCCTGTGGCATTCCTAAAGACTAAGAAATTTATCGCATGAGCTTTCATGGGTAAAATCCCACTTCATCAGATACAAAATGGACACTACAGTGTGGAAGGGGATACATAAATGCAGAGAAGGGTAATATCTTTGGCTATGCCTACACTTAGAAATTAAGTCGACTTAAGGAGGCTTAAGTTGACTTAAACAGAGCCGCGTCCACACCAGGCTTTCATTTAGTCAACTTAAGAAATTCCTTAAGTTGACTTAACGAAAGCTTAAGTCGACTTAATAAGAACCACTCATTAGGTCAATTTAAGCCTCCTTAGGTCAACCTAACCCTTCTTTAGGTTGACCTAAGCCCAGTGTGGACGTTTAAGTCCACTTTGTTAAGTGGACCTAAGGGAAGTTAGGTTGATTTAACAAAGTGGATTAAGTCCACGTCCATGGACACCACTTTGTTGAGTCGACTTAATAAGGGTGACTTTAAGTTGACTTAACAAAGTCGACCTAACTTTTTGTAGTGTAGACATAGCCTTTGATCTCAACTTCATTTTGTAATCTTAACAATTCTATTAAAATAAATTAGAGTAAAAGCACTCTTTCATGATTTCATGGATTATTCACTTTATATTTTCTATTTTATTTTAACATATATTTTATGACCTTGATTCAGCGACAGCACATCCCACTGAAATCAATGGGTTCTAAGTATGTGCTTAAGTGTTTTGCTGAATCTGATCCCACTGAAGGATAATAGGGCACTGATAAAGAAAAAGTTTTGTTTGATTTCTGATTTCTAGAGAGATCTTACATATCTGGTATTAGCATTTGCTTTGAACACAGTCATTTGAAGTAAAATCCACTTTATATCAGCATTTGCACTAAGGAGCCCTATTTTCCTATAGTAATTTACCAACAATAAATTTGAAAATAATCTATATATTTTGATATTCATAAAGTGCCAATTATCTAGGCTGTGTCCTGAAGAAATAAAGTTCTAGATACAAAATCTGAGGCTAAAGGACAAATACCACGATAAGTATACTGATGCACATCAGGAAGTTAAATGACTCGTGAGAGCAGATAAACGATACAAGTGGAGGATGCAGCTGTCCGTGGTGAACAAGGAACAATCTACAAAATGATGCAGCGCATTAGTCATAAATGGAAGCTACCACCAAACACTTTCCTCAGAGACAAACAAGACCACCTATTGACAACAAAAAAGAACAAGAAATGTATAGGATGGAGCATTTCAAAGAATTGCTGAACAGGGAGCCACCTGAAGAGCAAGCAGACATTCAGGAGGCAGAAGAAGATCTTGATATCAACACAGATACCCAACAAAGGAGGAGATCATTCAAGCCATCAAATCTTTAAAAAAATGGGAAAGCTCCTGGCAAGGATATCTTGAATGGGTTCAAGGTTAATCTTGAATGAGCAGCATCTATCCTGGCCTCGATTTGCATCAGTTTGGGAAAAAGAAGAAGTGCCAGATGAGTGGACCAATGAGGTTATAGTGAAGATACCAAAGAAAGAAGTTCTCAGTGATTGTAATAACTGCTGTGGTATTACACTTTTATCTGGGCCAAATAAGGTATTGTGTGAGATCATAGTCCAGCGTGTATCAGGAGCATTTGATAGTGTTCTCAGAAAAGAGCAAGCCGATTTTCAGAAAGGGCATGGATGAACAGATCAGATCAGATCTTTACTCTTCGAAATATAATAGAACAATAGTGTGGCAACCACAACTTTACATAAATTTCATAGACTTTGAGAAGGTTTTTGACAGGGTTCACAGGATCAGCCTATGGCATATTCTGCAGGCTTATGGAATCCCATTTCATATAATTAAGATATTTAAAAGCTTCTTCTCCAACTTTACATATAGTGTTGGTCACAGTGAGCTCAGTTTTGAAGTCAAAATGGGAGTACAGCAAGGATGTGTTATGTCTGCAATCCTTTTTAACACTGCCATTGATTGGATAATGCCATTTACAATAGAAGGCATACCAGAGGGTATTAGATGGAGACACTTTTCATCCCTTAAAGACTTGCTCTTTTATCACATACCCATCACCGTATACAAGAGAAAACAATCCAACTCAACATATTCGACCAGCAAGTTGGACTGAAAATCATATCATGACTTTTACTATCATCTCAACATCACCAGTATGTTCTCACTAATGTAGAAACATTTGCATACCTGGGCAGTACCAATATCTTTGGAACAAAATCAATAAAGTCAGGAACACCTTTAGGAACTTAAATACTATCTGGAAATCGTCAAATGATAACATCAAAATTAAATATAAGATTAAGCAGAGTTGTGTACTTTCATCACTACTCTGTAGTGCAGAATGCTGGGGAATGGCAAAGAATGGCAAGTCCAAACAACCATCATGTCATACAACCCGCCTTAGAAAAATCCACCATATCCTTTGGCCCACAACAGTCTCAAATCAAGATCAAATCAAATTCATACAGTGTAGCCAAAGAGATATGAGAACCTTCATTACCAGAAGGCTTTGGAAATGGATTGGCCATGTGTTTTGGACAGAAGTTGATTCAATCCCCAAAATAGTAATAAACTGGATACTGGAAGACAAGTGAAAAGAAAAGCTGCCTGAAAACAACTTGGCAAAGAGTTCTGGAGGCTGCGCTGAAAAACCTGAAGCACAGCTGAGGAACCAGTGACAGACTTGCCAGAAACAGATAGGAGTGGAGGAGCTTTGTCACTGCCCTAAACACCAGAGATGTAAGGTGGGACTATCTAACCAAGGCTGGACATCTACATCAAAACAGATTACCTATTCCATCCTGCTTTTTCCAGTATCTTTTTAACAGCCCTTACTTAATTTCTTTGGCTATGTCTACACTTGTTAATTTAAGTAGACTTAGCATGTCCCCACTCAAAAAAAGTCGACTTAGAGGGGACCCTGCCAAATCGACCTAGAGCATCCACACTGGATGCTTAGGTCGATTTATAGGGGCTAGGTGGACCTGGGACAGGTCCACGGTGGCGGGGGGGGGGCACCCCTTGCCAAGTGCCAGGGGGCTCAGCCTTTGCCCCATTGTACCTTGGTACAATGGGGGCTGAGTCTGACAGGGACCCTGGCAGGGCATAGGAACAGAGTGGGCAGGGCTCTGTCCTGCCCTGTGGGGGGGCACGCCAGGCTGTGGCTGTGCCAGCCACCCTGGCAGGAAGGGCAGTGGGGAAGCCCTAAAGCCCCCTAAGTCGCCTTAAAGTCGACTTAGGGCTACTCTGCGTCCACACTGGCTAAGTCGACTTTCTAAAGTCGACTTAGCCAGCAAAGTTGACTTAAAACTAGGTTTAGTAAAGTCAACTTAAATTTTCCTTAAGTCGATTTAAGCAGCTACTTAAGTCGATTTAAGGAAAATGTAGTGTGGACGCAGATTAAATTAAGTTGATTTAAGCAAGCTTAAATTGACTTAATCTGTAAGTGTAGATGCACCCTTTGAAACTGATAACCAGATTGCGGAGACAGAGGCAAGGTCCACAGTTGCTGACCATAGATATTTGAATCGCTCTGTAACTTGGGAGATGTCTGGGTTTTTATAGAAAGTGACTGAAGCATGTAAATTTTTAATGATAGACCATTAACAGAGAAGATTATGTCGCTTACCTGAGTAATTGTTGAAAAAAGAAAAATGATCTCCTCTGGGTCTCACTTTCCTTTGTTACGGCTCTTACATTAAAAAGTCTAGTTCCCTTCTGTTTTTTTCCTTTTCATTTCCAGAAGTTTTAACTGACTAGATAACCAAGGACTGGCAGAATTCCCTCACACCATTATGAATATTTCATTATGTCTTTGGTTACGGTAGTATAATTGAATATTTGATCATGTCAAATAAGCATTCATAAATAACACTTGAGAGGTTGGTGACAAAGCTCACTTTTTATGTATAAGAAGCTTTTTACTGTGCTGTTTTATAAGAGTGAAAACAAGGCTATTTGGCTGTAAAATGTGCAAAGACAATTATAAAAACCAAGTTTGAGTGCCATATAAAGAGTAAATTAATGTCTTCACTCCACGGTTGGCCTGGGCTCCGACTTAGGTGTTCCCCTAACCCTCTTCACTTGCATTTGGTGGTGCTTTCAGTTTAGGCTAGTTGGAATGGCTGGAGGTATGGGTTAGAGACGGGATCTCATTTTCACTCAAGTTAGTAACCTACCCAGTTTGCAAAGAGGATGAAGACTAAATTACTTCAGTGCTGATAATCCTCCAACGCCTTCTCACAATCTCCCTTTTCCTGTGTGCTCAAAAAAGATAGACAAGTTGCCCTATAATTCACTGAGACAGAATCACAGGGTGGCTCACCTTACTGCAGCACAAAACCATCTCCCCAAAAGTCTGGGTGATGCACACAGGGGAGCACAATGCCAGTGAGAACACAGTAACTTGGGTGGGGCTTTACAGTGTGGCTACTCAGACTGGCTATGTCGACACTGGCAAGTTAGTTCGAATTAAGGAAGCTTGGCTACACTAGGCTTTAATTAGTTCGAATTAAGGGCTTCCTTAATTCGAACTAATACATTTGAATATGCTATTCGAACTAAAAAGCAACGAGAGTCCTGTGGCACCTTATAGACTAACAGATTTTCTTCAGCATAAGCTTTCGTGGACTATAATGAGGCACCTGACGAAGTGGGTTATAGTCCACAAAAGCTTATGCCGAAGAAAATCTGTTAGTCTATAAGGTGCCACAGGACTCTTGTTGTTTTTTGCTGTACAACAGACTAACACGGCTACTCCTCTGGATATTCGAACTAAGGGTTAATTCGAACTAGTTAGTTCAAACTAATTGCTTAGTTCGAACTAACCGGCCCATTGAACTCAATGCAATTTGTTAATTCAAACTAAGCAAGTGCCATGAATGGCACTTGCTTAGTTCGAACTAAATTTTGCTAGTTCGAATTAATTAGTTCGAATTAACTAATTTGAACTAACTTTAGTAAGTGTAGACATAGCCACTCAGTCCAGGCTCATTTGGGAGCTCAGCTGGGCTCACTCTGCAGTGATAACACTCTAAGTGACTTAGGGGTACAAAATTCCTTGGAACTTTTGAAAATTCCACCCAAGCACTGACATTGGTCAGAAGGGCCTGTGCTCCATACTGCTATTAGCCCACTGACTTCAGACACTGGAGTGTTCACCATAATATAAATATACTCAGTAGTTGCCTAATCCTTCAAAATGCTGTGTGTCCTCAATACCCATTGGTGCCAATGGAAGCTAAGGGTTCTCAGTACCCAGGCAGGTTCCATTTACTCTTTATGATTACTTGTTGAGGAAAAAAGGGTTCACTGTAAACATGAAGGTGATAAAAATATCTCTACCTCAAATGTACATGTCAAACAGATGTTTAATCATTTTTAACAGTGAGGTCATGTATCCAGGACCATTAAATGCTTGAACAAAAATAATTACATCCTAGCTGGGAGGATTTAGGTCTCTCTGACCTCTGCCTTGAGAATATTAGAATGGTGAACATAATGAATTTACTTCAGTGAATTATATTCAACCTGTGTTTATAAAATGAATGCACAAGAATATCATGACTTTCTCCTAGACAGAATTAAGTATGTCTTAAGGTTCAGGAACTAAAGAAAATCTGATATAAAAGAAATATAATTGAAAAGCTTCCAGTTGAGATATATATTTACTTTTTAATAAAGTTTTATATTTTTAAGATTATCTTTTCAGTTTGTCTCTGCTTTTCCTGACTTCTGACAAAACTATTGCATTCATCAATCAGATAAATTATCCTCTAAGTAAACCATTGACTGTGCAGAGTTATTTCTGCTTGCAAAAGGCCATGATTGAACATACACATAATCCACAACTAAACAAAACCAAAGCCTATGCTAAATACTGTGTAATCCTCCCACCAAATCACTCACAGTTAGAGATCAGAAAGTCTCCAGAATGTGATGTACATGCAAAACCGTCCAGTAAGGGTTTATGTGCTAAATTTTTAAAGGATTGTACATGCCTAAATCCCTATCTGAGAATTTAATTCTAGGTGCAAGTGGGATACAAGCATGTATTGGATTTATTAAAGGAGGTGCTGGGTATGTGCAGAACGTGGATGTCCTAGACAATGGTTTTCAAACCATGGGTCGGGACCCAGTACTCGGTTGCAGACACTCAGGGTCTGGGTCGTGGCACCCTCTGCTGCCACCGCTGAAAGACTGGAATGCATTGCTAAAAGATATAATTGTTGGGTCAGGGCATAAATGACTTTTTTTCAACTGGGTCCTGAGAAAAAAGGTTTGAAAAATCACTGGTCTCGACTGTGATTGCCCTCTCAGTTCTACAGATTGTAATGCTGGTGGACCAGGTGGCAGCTCATAACTGAACACTGACAAATGCGTAGCTGGAACCAGTTTGGCTCACTTGTGTGTCAGTATTCTTAAAATAGGTATTGGGTTTATAAAAATGTGTTCAGACTTTATGAAATGCCTGTAAATTGCCACATGCAGTAATCTCACTTAAAATATCCATATCCAATGTTATAAGGTAATTTCGAAATGTTTTCTCTGTAACTGTAAATCATCAGACAGGAGAGCAGCATTAACAAATGTGAAATGCTAGTTACCAACCAGAGGTGTTATCTCTTGCCCAACAAAAGAAGGCCCATCAACACCAGACAAACCAAACGCCCATCAAAACCAGACAAAAGGCATGGTGGGTTGCTTTTCCATGAAGAAGAGATGTGCAACTGAATTCTTTCAAACAGATGAATTTGCAAGTTGAAGCAGAAGGGGAAAAAGAATAAAAATACCCAAGAAAGAGGAACTGTATCTTTTATGCTGCTTAAACTCTAAGGGGCAAGGATTACTAAGCATAAGCAAAAGATCCCCAGTGCTTGGCCTGGGTTAACACTAAAATACTTACAGAACTTGCTTATTACAGAAGCTTCTATACTTTTTGAAATGTATGACTAACTCTTTCGTATGTGTTTACCTGCTTTAAGCTTTTAAATAACTTCTTTTCTTTTCTAATTAATAAATCTTTAGATAATGTATTATATGATTCACTACAAGCGTTGTCTCTGGTGTGAAATCTAAGGTGCAATTCACTTGGGATAATGACTGGTCCTTTGGAACTGGTAGTAACATGAATATCGTGATTTTTGGTGTAGAGACCACTTATCACAAAGGCAAGCTTGCCTAGATGACAAGCTAGATCAGAGGGCCCAAGGGGACTGTCCATGATTAGGCTGTTATAGCACACTTGACTTTCTCATGGATGCTGGAGGAGGGGACAATGAGGGAGAAAACTGAAGAAAAGACACAGTATAAGGAGGAAACATAATCCCCTGCTCGGCATATATTACACGTCTCCCTCTAGCGATTCTTCCATAGCGGTTTACGAGTCTGGAACTGCACAGGCAGCCTGTTTTGCCACAGGCCAGATAGTTGACCTACCAAGGCAATATGTTTGACCCCTATTTGAGCACCACCACTCAGAGTCAGCCTCCACGAGTCAGCACCTGTGGAACCCACTTAGGAACTTTCTGCCAAGCATTCTTTTGGGTGTGTATAGGAAGGAAGGCAGAACAGACAAGAACTGGGAGACAGTGAAAGAAAGACAGAAGGAGCAGTTGAAATCACAATGCCTGATCCTAGAAGAAGCCTCAGTAGAGGTTTTTGGGCTGGGCTGCAGACTGAAAAGTGTGTTCTTGGTCCTGCGGGCAAAAGAAGCTGTTTTCTGCTGTTTGATTCCTTCTGTGTCCAGGTACACAGGATTTTGTATATTTTTTTGTAAATAAATAAATCTGCATCCCAGAAATACCAATTATCAATTTCTACTCCCAACTGAAACATCTCCAGGACCCACACATTGACTAATCACTCAGTTTCAACACTTCATTGGAACTAACCACTGGTTTGAGCCTTACTAGCTCTGAGAAAGGATTTTAGAGAGATTGACAAAAACTACCTGAAAGATCAGCTGGATATTAAACATCTGGCATTGTAGCCTACATTTAAAGTTTTTTTGTTTGGGGGGGGGGGGGTTTCTGAGACAAAAACAAAGTCTAGCAAAGAATAAAACTGGACTTTTCACTAGCATATTTATGTACCGCTGCTGCTCTGCAGCCCTATTCTCTGTACAGGGCTGGATTAACCAGTCCGGGGGCCCTGTCTGCCCCCCCAACTGCAGGACCCCCATCACTGGTGGTGGGGGGGGGGGCTGGGGCCAGAGGACGCTGTCTCCCTGGCCCCACTCTGGCCAGTATGCCAAGGGGGGGGGGTCCTACTGGCCTGGCACCATGCCACACACTAGCAGTTCCCCCCCACCCCTGGCACACTGGGGGGGAAGATACTGGTATACTGGGAGGCCATGCAGCCTCCCAGGTCCCCCTGCACACTGGGAGGCCACACCATGAGCCACGCCCCAACCCCACCCTCTGAGCAGCATGAACAGTAGCTGGCCTGCCCTGCTCTGCCCCCAGGGGTGGACCAGCCAGCTCAGGGGCAAAGCAGAGCACAGAGCTGGGCCTCTGGCTCTAGGCTCCTCCATCTCCCTCTCCCCTCCCCCCCAGCACCGGCTGGTGCTGCGCAAGGCCGGATTATTACAGGGAGTTTAGGGGCTTGAGCCCAGTGCCCCCTTTTTTAGCTGGGGCCCGGAGCTTAAGCCCCTAAAGCCCCTGTGATAATCCGGCCATGTCTGTATAGCACTTTTTACTAATGATATGTGAAAGCAGCAAAGATTTGTGTCATATAGATTCTGCATGGAAGGAGGTAGAACAGTCAAAAGGTTGTAGCAGCTTAAAAAATCACTATAGTTTGAAAATCTCTTCATATGCTTTGCCAGAAATTTGGTATTGCATGAGGCTACTGGTAGGTATGCAATCCACACACGTGCTGAGATGAGATAAGGCTACACAAGAAGGCAGTCTTATCTCTGGATTTTTGTACTCTTATGGGTTAAAAATCAGACCACAATGGTACCTTAGCCAATTTTTTATTTTATTTAATAGGTTGTAACTGCAGAGGAGGCTGGGGCACATGACTTATGAGGAGCGACTGAAGGAACTAGGCTTATTTAGTCTGCAGAAGAGAAGACTGAGGGGAGATTTGATAGCAACCTTCAACTACTTGAAAGGGTGCTCCAAAGAGGAGGGTGCTAGGCTGTTCTCAGTAGTAACAGAAGACAGAACAAGGAGCAATGGTTTCAAGTTGCAGCTGGGGAGGTTGAGATTAGATATTAGGAAAATTTTCTCACTAGGAGGGTGGTGAAGCACTGGAATGGATTACCTAGGGAGGTGGTGAAATCTCTGTCTTTGGAAACATTTAAGGTTCAGTTAGACAAAACCCTGGCTGGAATGATTTAGTGGGAGTGGTCCTGCTTTTAGCAGGCGGTTGGACTAGATGACCTCATGAGGTCCCTTCCAGCCCTATGATTCTAAGTGGGATGGCAGTTTTGTGGATAATGTGCTAGTCTTTCACTCCTGCTCACACTACTGCAGCTTTTGGTCAGGAGAAATATAGGCACAATCTAACAGGGGTCTCAGAAATACGATTCCATTCAAGCTTTCAGATAGCAAAAAGGCAACTCAGTCATGTCTGCACCTTAACACATTTGTGAATGAATATAAGAACAGGTGTTTTCAACAAACTCTTCTTTGGCTAAAGCTAAATGCACCTATCTGAAAACAAAATAAGAAAAATAAATCCACAATTCTTACTTGTAAAGCACTATAAAAGATCTTTCTCCACGGAGGCAGGCTCAACCTTTTCAGCATTTTTCTGTATTCAGCCTCTGACATAGTTCTATGAAATGCCCCTGAACTAGAAGAATTGCAAAAGAATCATGAAAAAAGGAAAAGCTGGTTTGTTGTTAGGCTTGGCACAGTGTGATAGATTGATTCTCCATCTCTGTGTCTTCAAAACTGGATGCCTTTCTGGAAGATCTGCTTTAGTCCAACACAAATTATTGGGCTTGATATGGGGTTGCTGGGTGAAATTAAATGGACTGTGATATAAAAGCAGGCAGCTTTGATGATCTAAGGGTTCCTTCTGGCCCTTTCTCCTGCCTTTCCTGCTCTCTCCAGAGTCAGCCCTGCAGGAGAAATAAAGGACACCTAAATTAAACAGAAAGCTAGCTTCAGCAGTCAGAAGTGGCACCATGCTCCAGCGGAGAAGCCATGTGCAGGAGGGAAGTGGGGGAGGATAGATCATGAACTTTTAAAGACTCTGACCTAAGCCAAAGAACATTCAAGTGGTCAGGAAGGGAAATGCATTCAGATGTGATATTTTGTCCATATGTATATATACTTGTGCTCTCTAAAGTAAAGAATAATTGTGTAAGCAATCTCTGACAGTTATGATTTTCTCTATCCCATGTCTGTGGAGAGGTGGAGGGTTAACTGGGTTGAGCTCTGAGAAAGTATGTGCTTAAACTAGTGGGGAGTCTGGGAGAGGTAGTATTAGTGTCAGGGCTTAGGCATTGAACTGAGAGGTCTCAGCTTGCAGAAAGAAGTACTTGACAGAAGATCTGCACCCCAAGCGTATGTCTACACTGGCAAAGTTAAGTTGACCTTGTTAAGTCGACTTAACAAGGTCGACTTTGTCAACTTAAAGTCAACCTAAAGTCGACCTTGTTAAGTTGACCTAACAGAGTGGCAATACTTTAAGTCAACTTAAGTCAAACTTGTTAAGTCGACTTAACAGTTTTAATTCAATTTAATAAGGTCAATTTAGCACTAATTCCCGTCCACACTGGCTTTAAATTGACTTAAGAAGTCGACTTAAGGCTTGAGTTGACCTCAGAGGTGGTGTTATTAAGTCTACTTAAGCTCTTATTAAGTCGACTTAAGGAAGGGCTTAAGTCGACTTAATAAAAGCCCAGTGTGGACACAGCTTTGTTTAGGTTGACTTACGCCTCCTTAAGTCGACTTAACTTGCCAGTGTAGACGTACCCTTGCAAGAGAGTGCCTAGAGACTATAACCTAGAGGCAGTGCCTGCACTTCGTTAAGTTTTCAGAAACTTAAAAGCACATGAGTTCAGCATGGTGAGTCCTAAACACAGCTGCTTGGTGGGCGTGCAGTCAGGGAAAGATCTGTGATGTCTAGCATCCTGATCTCCATCTCCAACATCTCTGGTGGTTTTAGTAATTGGCGGTCTTTGTTTTCTTATGGATAATTTTGGCTGCTATTATGGCAGATTTGTATTTGGTTGTAGGGGGGAGGGTTAATTGTTTAAAGAGAGATGCAACAGCCGTCACTGGAGTTGTGATGTGAGGGGAATATGGTCTTCTATCACCCTGATCCATATCATGTGGTTGGGGCTAGGAAATTAAGACAAGTCTCTTACCAGCACTTCTCTATGTCACATCTTTTATTACAGGTGGTGAGGGTCTTGAGTTTTCAAAAGTGGGTCCCTGTTCCTAGTCCTAGGGGTCACTAGAAAGGGAGGTATTGATCATTAAATCATAGCATTTACAGCGCTCCATGTTAATGAACCTTGTCCTCACATAAAACGCAGCTATATTTACAATAGTTTGAACAGGACTGGGACAGTAGGTTCCACTATGCATCTTATTTCAGACTAATCGAGGGGACAACAGTAGGTGCTGCCTGAGCCCCTAACTTTGAAATCAGTTATGTGCCATTACAGACGCAGTTCAGTTTTAGGCAACACTCCAGCTGCTGTGTTCTGTGCCAAAAGACTCTTTCGATGTGCAGTGAATAATGAGTAATGGATAAAATTCAAACACCGGATGAAGCCAGAATCGCAACAGCCCACAGCCAAACGGATGATGTCACCTTACAGAATTTTGTAATTTGGATATAGGGGTCTAATCAAGAAATTCCTGAGCATATCTCTAAGAAAAGGTTAGAGTCAAAAATAATGCTGAGATACCAAGGTGATTCAGCGGGTTGAAAGCATATTTCTTTTAACTTGCCATTTAGAATGTTAATTCAGTCTAAATGGACTTGTCAGGGGATGGGACTCAAACTAAATCCATTCGGTTTGATATTAAGAGAACCCAAAATGTGTCAGGTACCCATGATTAACTGCTTAATAAACCTGTGGCCAATGCTGGGCCCATTTAGCTCGACCCCTACAGGCCTGCTGAACATGTTCCAGAGGGTAGATCAGGTTAACAGGAGCTCAGTTGGCCTCTCAAGGGGTGGGTAGACAGGCTATAAGAGAGGAGAAGGTGCCTCCTGAGAGGAGACAGAGTAGGTAGGGACCCACCCAGGTACAGCCTTCTCCAACCACCATCCCCTCTGAGAACCAAGCAGTCTTGCAGTGCCCTGTGCATTTGGGCTTTGTGTGTGATGGTGTTGACTGTTGGGACTATAGGAGCTGTGCCACAAACTGAAGAAACACACAGGTAGGAAATAGCCCAAGCTAAGGAGGTGGGCTTAGACTCTGTACAGGGAGGATCCTGTTGCTGCTACTCCTACAGGGTTCTGGTCTGGGGCCTGGTAGAGATGGAGAAACTGGACCTTGCGCCATGCCCCACTTAAGGGCAAATGCCCAGATGCAGCAAGGAGGCATGAATACTCCTAGGCTGGGGTTAAGAACCGGGCATTGCTGCTGCCTCCATGACATAGACACAAGGGGTTGATGAAGTGTGCTAACTGCTGGGCCACTGGCTCGCCAAGCCCCCATTACACACCACTTGCCCATTCCAGAAGGAAAATAGAGAGCTGAACTATATTGTAGTTTAAATGAATTCTTCAGACTTCTGTATTAATAAATCTAGTAAGGAATCTATTTTCTAAAATAATGTCACGAATTCATTGTCTGACTTGTTAACAGACATACTTGCTGACTGGTATTTTGAAATAAATTACCAAAATAATTGAAACTGACAATTATATTGTCTTATTTTGAAGAATAAAATATGCAGAATTATAAGATATTGTGCACAGACTTAACTTTTAGGTGCAGAATTCCCCCAGGAGTATGATTACATACTTGACATAATGCAGTCCCTCTTCTGCACATTCTCACTGGCAATATTCATATGGAGAGTTACGATGTGCTCAAGTGTTTGCACTGGGGAAGTTTCCGTTTTTCATAGTAATTGTTACCTTTTTATCTTTTAGACTGAGTAATGATAAGTTGCTTTTTATTTCTGCTTCTAAATAAATTCCCCTCATTTAGCCTATTGAAGATTTAAAAAAAAAAAAACTGTGAGTAAATGGTGCTCATTGAATGTAACTTCCTCTCCATTCATAATGGCCAAAATTAGGAGAATGGGTTACATTACTAGTTACAACTGATGATTAGAGCCTTGCGCAGATACAAACATGTAGATCCGCAGCCGATCCATATCCGAGACATGTAAGCACATATCCAGTCCGCAATCCGCATCTCCATGTTTTGTGGATAAATTCAGACTTAAAACTGGAAAAAGTCAAGGTTAATCCTCTTTATTTTCACACTGTATAAACACAAAGGAGAGTGAACTGAGGCTGTGAAGAGATTGTATGTATATGGCCCAATAAATTATAGTAAAATAGGTATATTATCACCCAGGATACAGTTTTGTATTTACTATATACAATTCCAAAATATTAGGAGGCATAACTCTTTGTATTAAGAGCAAAAACTGTCATTTGACCAATGTAGATTAATATTCAAATGTTTAAAATTTCACTAATTTTATATATAATTTTTCATTATTTGTTTAAGTCAGCAAGTGATGCCCCCATTTACATAGTCCCTTTTATTACAGTACTACCTTAATGGGGGGAGAGCATGATCTAATAGAGCAGAGAACCAGTACATCAGATATCTGCTTTGAGACCCAGCACTGTGGCTCCTAACTCATTGTGTGACACAAGGAGGTTGTGGCTTGCCGACTCATTTGTGAAATGAGGATAATGATATTTTCCCCTCCTCATAAGCAGGGCCAGGCTTAGACCATTGGCGGCCATAGGAAAATTTATTCTTGGCGCGCGCCCCACCCCCACCCCTTCAAAGCTTTCACTCCACACTCCTCATGCCCTCCCCCTGTGGCCGCTTCCCCATCCTTGCCTGCCCCTTCCCCGATCCTCTGGCCGCCCGTGGCCCTTTCTCCAATCCTCTGCCGCCCCTCCCCCCCACAGCCCTTTCCCCAATCCTCTGCCAGGGCCAACCTTGGGGGGGGGGGAGGTGGCAACAGGGCAATTGTCCTGGGCCCTGCGGTTACATGGGCCTCACGCTGTCCCGCTCCTAGCGGGGCAGTGCAGGGCCCGTGCTTCAGCAGCCCTCAATGGTTGCGCTTTGCCCTGCCCCCACTGCCTTCAGTGGGGAGGTGAAGGCAGCAGGGCGGGGTGGGAGGGTTTTGCCCAGCCTCTAGGCCAGCCCTCCCCGCCCCCATGGTGGAGCAGCCAGCCCAGAGTTGGGGCGGGTGCGTCTGCGGGGCCCACACATGACGGTCCCTGGCCATGGCCCCCACTGGCAGGCAGAGCAGTCTCGTCCAGGGCTGGCTCCTGGTGGTGGCCTTGGGTCCCCGGTCATGGCCAGGGCTCAAGTGGTATTGTTGGCGCTGGGCATGTGGGGCACGTGCCCTGAGTCCCATCGCGAGTGCCCCGGGTCTGGCAGGGACCTGGGGCCCAGCCACCAGCAGCAGCCCAGCTGTCACCAAGGCCGGGGATCCCGCCGCACTGCCGCCAACTGGATCTGGTCCCCAACGGGACTGCAGAGCCGGGGCACGCCATGCTGCTGCCAGCCCAATTGGGGCTTGCTGCCAGCAGGGCCGGGGAATGCTGCAGAGCCGCCAGCCTGATCTGGTCCCCCAAAGGGGCCGGGAAGCTGCACCGTTGCCGGCCGAGCCAGGGATCTGGGACCCAGTGGCCCCCGCTGGCAGCCCGCTGCGACCTCAGCCGAGGCAGGGTGGACAGATCAGGCCCCCCAGTGGCCAGATTGGGCCTCAGATTGCTGGGGGCCCAGCAGCCCAGCCTGGCCTGCCCTTCCCCCTCCAGCATGGGGTGCCCCCCCAAGCCAGTTGGCCCGGGGCCCCATAGCCCCCTAGGGATGGCCTTGTCCTCTGCCCCCTCCCCACAGCCCTTTCCTTGATCCTCTGCCTTCCCCACAGCCCTTTCCCTGATCCTCTGCCCCCCCCATCCTCTGGCCCCCCTTACCTGGCCCTGGCCAGAGCTATAAGGATAACCAGGGCGGGAGTGGCCAGTCTGAGCATGCTCTGTCTGAGCATGCTCAGGGGGGGAGATTTGAAACTCCCCAGCCTGGCCGCAGCAGGATAGGGCGGAACAAGCGTTCCACCCAAGTCTGCAGCTTTGCCGGGCCCCTTTAACCACTGGGGGAAATTAGGTGGCCCCTAAAATCAGCGGCCTTAGGCGGCTGCCTACCTTGCCCACTGCTAAGGCCAGCTCTGCTCATAAGGATGCTGAGTGGCTTCATCAACATATCAAGGCTTGGTTGTCTTTTAAACTTCTTTAGCACTTGCTATAGGAAGCTTTTGGAGCTCATGAAACAAAATATTGCAGATTTCTAAGCCCACCGCCTCCCCCCAGCCCCACTCCTCCAAAATTGAGTTTTTTTGGAGTTGTGTCCCCATTTGGAATGAAAACATTTCCAGAAACTTGAAACTTTTCATGGATCTGAAAAAATGTATTTCCTGCCCAGCTCTATTTAAAATGACATCCATATGCCAATGCTTAGAATACTGTTTCTAATTATTCATTTTATTTCATAGTAGGACAGTGTTTAGAAATTCATCTGTGCATGAAGCTTTTTTTATAAAGTGTTTTTGTAAACACAAATTTCCCCACTTAACATCCAAGCCTTTTATAATACATATTGCAGTTAGAAACTCCTACAGTGGAAATATATGGCATAGGCACAAATTTTCAAAATGCCATCAATTTGTCTTCTGATATTGTTCTGGCAATCCTGTATGCATCCTTTGCACTAGAAAACTAAATAATTTGCAAGCACAAAGTGTATCTATGTATATAATTTGTGAGGACATAAATCATTTGCACAGGCACTAAGACACACAGTATTAGAGGTGTTTTTGAAAAAAATATCATCTGTATCTTAGTACCAGATCCTGATACTTTTATTACTTTTGGGTGGCACCTTCCTCCATTTAAGTTAATTGGATTGTTCCTGGAGTAAAATACTACTGAACAGGAATAAGGGTAAACAGAATTTAGTCTTTAATATCTTTCCCTACATTTTCAAACTATGTAGGACTAGATTGTGACTTGCACTCAAACAAAGAGTAAGTGCAAGTAAGAACCCTTCTTCAAAACTTATGTAGGCTACCTCAGTCTTACGTGCAAGGTTGTAGGAGAGTTAGTTGCTTTCTTGCTCTTTTCTCAGAATAAATGGATGGATGGATGGAGAGTGAGCAGAAAGCATAGGAGAGGAATAGGGAACGGTCAGTCTCTCTCACACACAGTCATTGGCCAGCATAGCTGAGCCATCATGGAGTGATTAGCAACTTCTTAGTAGAAGCTAGCCATAGATTATTGCACCACACCCACTCTGCAAAAGAAGAAAGAAGAGCTGGGATTGAGAGTCACAATGCGACTGGTGCTACATTTAGGTTGTAACTCCTCACAAAAAAACCCTTTGCTCAGGGCTGTGCCCAAAGCAGCCCTCGACAAATCTGTTTCTGGTTTCCATGGCAACCAGTTTTAGTAGCCTGTCACCTAGATCCACTGCAGAAATGTAATAGAGGAGTGTCCTCTGGTGACCAAATGTAAAATTGCTGGTGCTTTCCTGTGAGCCAATTTTGTCCACCTCTGGCCCAAAATCACACTTTAGCGAGAGATTGCTATTCAACTAGCACACTCCCACACTGTCAGAGTCTGGACTTAACTCTCTTGTTCCTCATGCCCTTTTCTTCCAGACTACAGAAATAATAATACCAGGGTCACAAAGCTTAACTGTTTGTAAAGCATTTTGTATTTGTCAAAGTGAAGGCATCACAAACTTATTGTCATCATTAGGGCTGAGGGAGGAGGGTGTGGGCAATGAAGGGGTCTGATATCATGAGTGAAAGAGAGGCACAGGGAGATGGGAGAACTAAGAGTAATGTGGTGCATTGCAGGGGTTGTGGGAATGAGCAGAAGGATTTTAACAATCTCTGATACTACAGTGGATCTACTGAGAAATCTAAATGCATTAAAAATGAATAATCCAATTCCAGGCTATTCTACGTATCATGTTTATACAAAAGACATAGCCATGTGTGCTAATAACCACCAGTAAAAATGGGCATGACCATTTACAATTACTGTTGTACAACTAACTTTCCATGGAAAGGGTTCAACCTACAAGATTCTGAATGCCCTCAAGTGGTGGGAGTCATTGAGGTTTGAGGACAATTTGATCCTCAAAGAATTAAGCTCTGCCGAATAAAACATGGAAAACAGTGCCTTTCTAGTAGGGAGTTTGGTAAAGTCAGGCCGGATGTCTACAAAAGGGTGTATGAGGACAGGTATGGGAGGCTACTCCAGGCCTGCTAAAACCCTGTCTCCCCTACAGAGGGTAGGATAAGGGAAAGAAAGAAAGAAAGAAAGAAAGAAAGAAAGAAAGAAAGCTAGCTTGTGGCAAGAGGAGAGATTTCCCCAGTTTAGGAGATAGCACTTCTCCCCAGGTGGGGAGCAGCAGAGGAAAAACCCTGGCACCAGCTTGGGGGAAAAACTGATATGGTTCTGACCCGCAAGGTGACACCATCATATCTATAGCCCCAATGAAGGAGCCAAAGAAGTGTACTTCCCTAGAGTCTTGGCTGTATAGATTGACTGGATCAAACTCTCCCGAACCTTCACCCCTCCTGTAGGGTGGAGGGATGTTTCACACACTCCCAAACCAAAGCCCACTCCAAACACTCTAACAGAAAGGTGCTGAGGAAAAAAGCAAAGGACTCATGCAGTGTGGGGCAGATTTACCCCAGATCTGACCCTCCAGAGGAGACAGCCATTGTCTGGCAAGACAGAGGCGGGAGCGCTTTGCCAGAAAAGCCATACCCTTCAGCAATTAAACATATGAAATCAAAACTTTCCCATTGGCTGTGTTGCTTGTTGGCACTGGAGAGGGACTAGAGATGCTTTGAGCTTTTACTATCCTTTAGGAAGGTTAACTGCGCTCAAACTTTAAAACACTATTAGTTCAAGTTAACAGGCTCAAAAAATGGCAGGTTCCTGTTAGCTTTATGTCAGTCTTTTGCAATGACTAATAATGCAGAATCTAGCAGAGATCAAACCCCTCACCACCAGACACAGAGGCCTCAGCCCACAGCTGGTGTACCCCAGCTGAAGATTGAGACTTACTGTACATCAAGAACTAAACAGAGCTGGCTTATTATTTTCACAATTAAACTCTTAATCAATTATATGGACAGTTAAGTTTACTAACTAATCAGACTGCTTCTTCTAATGTACCAATGGTTTTTCTTTTCCTCCCCACCACACTCCCCTACCCAGCCAGTCTGTTCGCAAAGGAAGCTTAATACAAGATTTTATTTTTTAATTGTTTCCATCTCATCAGTCTAATGGGAAAGACTAAAAAGCAAATTTGCTTTGAAATACCATCATATGCAAATTGACAGTCTTATTTCATATGCACTTGTGACTTCTTCATGGGAAGGGTTGGACAGACAGTGCAGAGTTATTTATAACTCTTTCCCAATATTATTAGAGTGTGGGAGAGGACATGAAGCACAAGACGTCATATTGATTTCAGCTAGATTAGGAATAGGCCCAAAACATCCCTGAAAAAAATCTCCAGATTACACAAGGACCTGGTCTAAACTATAAAGTTAGGTTGATGTAAGCCACCTGGTACTGACTTAGCTGTACGCAGATCTTAAAGTTGTCTCCCACTGATGTAAGCACCATGTTATGCTGCCATAGTAATACCATCTCCCTGAGCAGCATTGAGCCACTGTCTACATAGGTAGATTGACACAGCATGAGCATAGACACTGTGTTATCCACGTTCACCATAACAGTCCTCCAGTTGCTATTCTACAATTCTGGACACTGACCCCTCTGGTCACAACTGTCAACTCCATTCTAGGGGTCTCTGGCAGATTTCCATGAGCCTCCTCCCCTTCTAGGTCCTCTCCCAGTTTCCCCCTCTGAAACAAATGGACTCTCAGACTTCACCCAGGGCAGTCACCCTTGCTTATTTATTTAGTGTATTAATACAAACCCTACTCCCATATCAGGCCCACTTGGCCACAAGCTGTTCATCCTTCCTTAACCAGGAAGCAGCTTCCACACTCCTGCCCGGCTACACCTTCCTCTGGTCTTGTCGTAGCTGGTTTATATGCTCCCCCCAGCTAAGGGGACAGGTGTTCCCACTTGCCTCATTAGGCATGGCTCTGGCATGCTCTAATCAGCACCACCAGCTGTGGATTTCCTCTCTGCTGTCTGAGGTCCTGCCGGCCCAATGTCCCCCACAGGCACAAAAATGATTGGCCAGAGATAATATTGTAGGATGGAGAACACTATTATGGGAAGTTGACGCCTTGCTCCCAGTCATCCCTGCACTACTTGCTTCTGCTCCACCATGCACTGCCACAACTAGACAAAAGACTGTGTTGAACAGTGACGGGTTGCTCACTGGGATATCTACCCATGGTGCACTGCACTGCACATTGACTCCAGAACTGCTGGGGAGTATGTGCAGCACCAACACAAGGAGCCAAGTATGCAAACACATAGAGGATATTCTAACTGTGTTGGCTGTATGTTCACTTTAACTTGCATCAGCAAACTTATGTGGTACAGGTATACCCTAAGTAACAGATCACATTTTGGCCTCTTCTTTTACAATAGTCTATGCATGTAAAATAGTCTTCATTTAGAGCTCTTGAAAGAGACACTTGTTCCAGATTAACTACCTTATTAGATTTCTCAAGATGAGTCCAGCTCAGGTCCATTAATTTTAGAAAAAAAGGTTTAGAAAACTAAGTTTATCCACAAATACAATCATACTGTAGGCATATTACTGTGTAATGCAGTAATTTATATTTTACCCATTTGAGTAATCTTGTGAAGCTAATGTATTTTATTACTGAATCACTGCATAGTGTTTCCTAACATAACATCTTTATGCATTCCCAGATGTTTTGAACAATAGCTCATGTAGTCTGATTTTTCAAACAACAGAGCCATAAAGCAAAAGCAGCATTCAGCAATCACTATTTCATAACCTCTTCTGTTTTTCAGCTCTCTGACATGGTCCACCAGTATAGGAAGATACAAACCTACCTAGTGCATCTCCTTTTCCCATTCTATCTCTTTGGTTCTGTTGCCAAATTCTTACACTACTTTCCTTCTAATACTGTAACAAAATATTCTGAAGGACACAATGAAACAATAATGCTGCTCAGTTTTTTGCCTGAAGGAGATAATTCAAAATAGCATCACATCCTGCCTTCTGACCTGCAGCATTTACCAACATCCCTTGCCCTGAAATTCACAGTATGACATTTGAAGAATGTTCTCTCGGTGCAGCACACCACTCAGTGTACCGAAATGCAGGCATACAGAAACTGATATATAAAAATGCACATATAGCTAGATCCCCTCATTGTGAGACTCATTCTTAATTATGCTTCCTGGAATGTGTTCACCTTCAAACAATTCTCAGGAGCTTTTGATGCACCATGTGTCCTCTTAACATTTTTTATATTTACCCCATGAATGCAGATTCCAGAATATGTCAGCATCATTTAGCAAAGATGAGCCATGTGCCATGGGTTACAGGGCACCCAGCTCAGGTCTTGAGCTGCTTACCTTTCCCTGTCTCAAGGTGTAATCACACAATTCGTCCTCTCTTAGGGCATGTCTAAACAACAAAGAAAAACCCACAGCTAGCCCATGCCAGCCAACTCAGGCTCATGGGCTCAAGCTGCAGAGCTGTTCCATTGCTATGTAGACTTCCTGGCTCAGGCAGGGGCCTGAGTTCAGAGAACCGAACCTCCTCTGTAGGGTTCTAGAGGCCAGGCTCCAGCCCGAGCTTGGAAGTCTACACAACAATGCAACGGCCTTGCAGCCTAAGCCCAAGTCAGCTGGGATGGACCAGCCATGGGTTTTTCTTTGCAGTTTGGACATACCCTTGGACTAGAAACCACGTGTACTGACTGCTTATTGCTGAGCAAGTCTGACTGGATTTGGGCACCTGCTTTTCTTCCCTTTGGCCAGCGATATAGTGATTAATAACCTTCTCAAAATAAAATAATCTTTATTTAGCACTAATAACAAAACCTTAGAGAAAGAAAAATTTAAAACAAACAGTCCACAGACATGTCTATCTTACCATAAATCCTACTCTTCAATTTGGCAACCTAGGCTGGCCAAGCATCCCTAGACATCCCCAGTTGGTTCCTGAGTCTGCTTTTAATCTGATTCCCCCCTGAGTTCCCAAGATCATGTCTCTTTAAACCCTGCCACACTTCTTTTGTCAGTCATCCTGGAACCAGTCCAGTTGTCAGAGCTGGTAATTCTGGCATTTTACTTTAATGCCTCTCAAGGAATTATATCATCTACTTGAAAATTAAAAGGTTGCTTTTGTCTTTGAATTTAGAAGACTGGTCAGGTAAATCACATGGCATTGTTTCTGACTGGATGAGTGATCAAGCTCTTCCAGAGCGAACACTGAACTTAACTTTCTGTGAATATTTGGATCAGTAAACTAGATGCTTGAATGCTCATGGAAAGCTTATATAAAAGGAGAGTAAATATGACCAGAGAGAATTTTCATATTTTCAAATGAATAGTCATGTTTGGTTTTTTTTAAATCCTCCCACCTCCAGTGTTTTGGTCTTCTGTACATTTACCTTGAAGTCAAAAAAGCAATTCAGTGTCTGTGTTTTTATATTTCCTAAATGTCTCCCAATAGTCAATACTAATTGCACATTTTTTAAACAGACCCATATGGATCTATAAATAAGGGAATGGGATGCTCCTGGATGGTGACACTGATTTAAAATAAAAATAAATAAATAAAGCCAAAGGACTTAAATTTGAGAGCATATAGTGAGGATCCATCTTTATGGAGGAAGTGGCCATTAAGATATACAAGGATATATATTTTATATGGCTTTTAATTCATTTATTCTCTACAATGAACACAAACTTGTTGAAATATTATCTAATTCTTATGAGCATGACTTTATCACTAGGTTGTCATCTAGGTTCTTAGTATGTTCTCATTTGTGGATATAATTCCTTGGATGTGCTTTAATTACAACCTCTTAAAGATAATACAGTAATCTTTCAAACATAGACAATACACGTTATTTGTGTGACTTAAGTTAAGCAGAATATTGAAATGTGAGACTACTTTTATATATTTATTTTAAAGATTTTAGTAATAGAAATACACTAGAGGTGAAATTCTGGCCTCATTCAAGTCACTGAGTTTTGCCAGGATTTCACACTAGGTCTCTACTCATCAACAAAATACTGTAGTGAGAGATCTGCAATTTTCTTCGGATACCTTTAGTTTTACAGCTCGAAGGCAAGTGAGAGAAGCACAGCTGGGCAGCCTATCATGTGGCACTTTTCTTTGGTATATCAGTTTGCTAAAGACTTAATATCTTATTAAAAAAAAGACAAAATTGAATTATCAGTGAACAAGGTCACAAAAAACCCTCAAAAGCCATGTTTCCCTAATCCATATGGTAAGATCCAACTGGAAATGGGGTCCATAGCACTTTTAATAGACCAACAGAGGCACTGTACTAGGGAACAAGTATTATTTCATTTCCCAGCTGGTTTAATAAATGGCTTTTCAGGGGCAAAGTATTAGAGGTAGAAGATCAGAGTATTGGAGGGGAAGTGGTAGCAGCACGACTGGACTGCCCATTTCTCACTCAAGTGGGCTTGTTTATATTTTCTCCTCATATTAAAAATTGTTGTGCACTGGTACCCATTTAGAAGTTAAATTTAGACTATATTTCTCTGGAGATACATTAAAAAACATTTCTACAACGGGCAAACCTTCAGGAGAAAAAAAGAATGAATGAGTTCAAAGTCAACTTCTTTTTTTATTCTTTGTGTATGTGGTATGAAGTACAAAGATCTATAAACGTTTGTTGTTTCTCTTTTTTAATCTTACATATATATCAAGTTATATGTTACATATTGTAAGAGGCAAGGAACATGGCCGCCCTCCGAGACGGACACAGAAGGCGGGCCAATCCCCTGACAGGAAGCAGAGGGGCGGAGCAGGGAGACAGAATATAAAAGGGAAATCCTCTCCCTCAGTCAGGGTCCAGCAGGCCTGGAGGAGAGACTTCTTGGCCTGCTCCCTGAGCTGGGACTCCTGCTCGCCTGACCAGAAGGCCTGGCCCGAGCTCCCCACAGCCTGGGGTCCGGAGGGCTGTCCTGAGTGGCCGGAGCCTGGCCAGCCAGAGGAGGCAGCTGTCCCCTGGAACCCACAGGAGCAACTCTCTGCTGGGGAGGCCCACCTGCAGCACCCTGACCCGGAGCCCTGTCAGCTGGAGGTGCTGCCTGACCACTGTGACCTGGAGGAGCTGCCCTTGGCAGAGGAGCTAGAGGACCACCCTATATCCCCAGCACCTTGTGGACCAGAGCTACCACCTTGAGGAGCTGCCCTCCGTCGAAGACCCGTGTGAGCCCCTGCCAGCCCTACCCCCTCCGGATGATGCCAATGGCTTTGGGAATTTCATGATGGCAGACTACCCCAGTGTCCCATAGGAGCAAGGAAGCAGGTACCCCAGGGCAAATCGAGAGTGGGGTGCAACCTCGGTTGGGGACTTTTGACTGGCCTGGGAAGGCTTGACCGCCAAGGCAATGTGTTTTGGTGGGAGCCCCGCTGCCTCACCCTGGAGACACCCGGTGGTGACCTGGGGTACGTGAACCCTCTTGCCATAGCCACAAAAGCTGGTTGGTGACATCCTCCCTTATCGTGCGCCCCATAATTTGAACGTGATCTTTGAGACTGTTACTCAGACTGCTGCCTGCCCCGCCCTGCCTGAGGGCCGGGCTTGTGTGTAAATATATAGAGACTTGCCCCTCCCGAGGCTGGAGGCTGCTGCCCGTGCCGCCCAGCCCACAGGCGCGTGATGGTCCCGTTCACATATATATATCAACACATGTTAAGTTGACTTAATAAGGTCCACTTTAAGTTGATTTAAAGTCAACTTAATAAAGTCAACCTAACTTTTCTATTGTAGACATAGCCATAAAGTGTTTGCATCTTCCTTTGTCTATTTTAAAACCTTGATATACCAGTTGGAAGCCCTAACAGCTTCTGAAGCCATGGTTTATTTTATAGCTCTCCATGCAGAACTGTTTCTGCCTACATTCTCTGATAATGTTGTCACAATACAGACATTTCCCTATTTTAGTGTTTCCCAATAACTGTCCCATTACTCTAGTAGTCCAATCTCTATCAGGGTGAACATCTATTTTCCAGGTACATCCTCATACGATTGGCAGTCTAACAAACCAATCCTAGCTTCCAGGGTAAATCATCTTGCAGGAAAACTTGTCCAAAGGTAACATACTTCTAAAAAACACTCAAGAGTCTTCTAAGACCTTTAAATCAAAAGGACTCTGATAAGACTAGTCACGTTTTTAGTGTAGTTTAATGGTATTTGCTTCTAAAAGGTGTTCTTCAATATTCATACACAGATATTACTGATTTGTAACTGTCTAAGTTTATTACATTCCTGGGGAAAAAAATATCCTTTACAACAGGGGTCCTCAAACTACGGCCCGCGGGCCGGATACAGCCCGCCAAGGTTATTTATCCGGCCCCCGCCCCTGCTGCGGCCTGCCCCATGCGTCTGGGGCAGCGGGGTGGCCGCGGCCAGGGCAGGCGGCCGGTCTCCCACCCACCGGCCGCCTCGACTTCCCGGCCCAGAGCCGACCCCGCCCCGCTCTGCCGACAGCGTCGTCCTCCCGGCACGGGGCCAGGATCAGGCTCCGTTGCCGGGTCTGTCTGCCCTGCCGGGGCCGCGTTCGGTCCCCGCCGGTGCTCCCTCCCAGCTGTGCAGGCTGCGGCCGGGCTGGGGAGATTCAAATCTCCCGCCCTGAGCATGCGCAGATACAGCGTGCTCAGGGCGGGAGCGGCCTGGCCAACAAGCAGCTCTGCCGGCCGTCCCTGTAGTTCCCAGCCTCCAGCCAGGTAAGGGGGCTGGAGGGAGGCCTGGAGAGGGGTGGGGGTGGGGACAAGGAGACTGGCCGGGTTGTGGGGTGCGGGGGACAAGGAGACTGGCCGGGTTGTGGGGTGCGGGGGACAAGGAGATGGGCCGGGTTAGAAGGGTGGGGGTGGGGACAAGGAGGGACCCCCGCGCAGGCCGGCAGCCCCCACCGCCCCCTCCAGACCCCCGGGGCTGTTTTCTTTCTCTTCCTCTTCCTTTCCTTCCTTTCCTTTTTTTCCCCCTCTTCTTTGTCTTCCTCTCCCCTGCCTTCCTTCCTCTTCTCTGCCTTCCTTTCTCTTCTTTCTTCCTTTCCTTTTTTTCTTTTTCTCTCCTTTGTCTTCCTCTTCCCTGCCTTCCTTTCTCTTCCTCTTCCTTTCCTTCCTTTCTCTTCTTTCTTCCTTTCCTTTTCTTTTTCTCTTCTTTGTCTTCCTTCCTTCCTGCTCTTTCTGTCTTTGCTTCCTTTCTTTTTTCTTTTTCTCCTCCTTCCTTCTCTTTTTTCTTTCTCTCCCTTCTTTTTTAAAACTTTTTAAAAATTAATTTTAAATAAAAACCTTTCTTAAAATTAGATTTCAATTCCAAATTCATTCCAATTAAATTAATTAAACACAATTAATTAATTAATTCTATTTACAATCACTTTATCTTCAATTAATGCCTATAATTTCTGTCTTGTGAGTTTTCCCCAAAAATTTATTCTGAAAAAGTTTTTCACATGGCTTGAAAATTTTGCACACAAGCCACCAAACCTAGAGGGAACATTGGCTACTAGTTGCGTACACAACAGCAGGCCAGCAGGCTAACATCGGTCAGTCCCACACTCTGGGCCTGGCCGGAGCCCACAGCACCAACAAAAAGTGTGTGGATGCATTACTGCCTGCCACCCAGTACCCAGAAACACAGGCCAGCAGCAGACGTGATAGCTACGCGTTCATGTTTTTTTCTAATTATAATACGGCCCCCCAACAGTCTGAGGGACCGTGAACTGGCCCCCTGTTTAAAAAGTTTGAGGACCCCTGCTTTACAATATCTGCCTGTTAATGAAATTCTTGTGAAATTCTACCAATGAATTACTTACAAATGAGTACACAGAGTTCTAATACCTACCATCCCAGAAAACTATAATATCCTGTTAAATTTTGAAAAGGAAAAGCAGACCCACAATCACAGTTCCTGAAAATAAAATGTAGGCACCATGCCAGTCTTTGCATTATCTAATCCCTGTCTATTAAGATATTTCTTCTACTTGACTGAATTTACATGACAGGATTAATAGTGGCATAACTCCTACAGTCTTAATCTCAGGGTGTAATATAATTTATACATGTAATGTTCTAACGTACAAACTTCTTTCATATCTTATAAAAATGTAATAAGATAGATCTTAGAAAACTTTCCAGCAGCTACAGCATAGCTATTATGCTTATTATAATGTTCAGCAGACCTATATTACTTCTAATGTATTATGAGTAATGTCACAAAAAGACATCTTTTTATCTATAAAGCAAGAGCATGGTGCTGCTTTCTGGTAATGGACTCTTCTGCTCACTCAAATAAGTACCAATATTAAAACACATAGCAACCTCTCAAATATGTTTCTATTACCCAAAATACTCCCTCCCCTTCTATATAGAGAGAAGAGCTAAATTCTTTTCATCCACAGCTCATCTCTTCTCTGTCTTGAGTACATCAAGCTATAATGTTTTCTAGCACATTACAGAAGATAGTTGCATATGGTGAGATTAAGACTATTTCAATGACACAAGACTGGAGAAAATGCTCTCTATCTTCTAAGTAAGATTGCCAAGATAAATTTTTAAAAGTTATATAGAAGTCATGGTAGAACCTTCTGGAAACCCATGTAAATCTTTGGAAAAGTGGTGTTACATGAATGAGTTGCAGAAGAGTCATACCACTGAAAATTAAGTAAAAATTCTGAATGATCAGGATTTTGCTATATTATTTTTCAGCATTAGGAGACTTAAGCATTGACCTGTCAGCAAAGCATCTAATTCACATCCTGTTGGTATTTAAAAAAAATTCTTATTTGATATAGACTCTGCAGTAATCAAACCACTTCTGTAGACCTGGATCTATGCATCTCTTATGTATTGATAAGCTATAATCTAACATGGTAATTTATTTGTTCTTATTGACTCACCCCTCTGAAAAATATGCAAGACCCAGGTTTGACTCCTTACCACTTCCATCATTTACAAAAAAAATTCATCTCTAACCTAAATATTCACATTTTCCAGTGATATTCTGATTTCACCAGAAACCAGTCTTTTAAAAAGCCTTAGTGTTCAAACCTTTCCCACTATTTATTTCTTTATCAATTGCCAATAGAATTATTTGTTTCTATGACACGTAATTGCCAGTAAAACCTATTTGTTTCTATGCCTCATGCTGCAGAAATCCCTTTTGGTCTAAATTCAGTGTGGCTATGGATTTCACTCAGATCTTGCCTCTAACACTCAGCCCTTTTAGTGTGCTCTCCATTCCTGGTTGAGACCAACCATGCTTGCATGACAAAAGAGTATTACTCATTTTTTAATATAAAACTAAGTAAAGTGACATTGTCTAGAGCCAAATGAGGTATGTTATTGGCACTTTATCTATATTGCTATTCATATGCTATGGTGATGTGTGGCAGTACAAAGGATTTAGAAAAGCAAGAGATAAGTAAGAAAATGATACTTATGTGGTCACTGCTAGGGGTATTCACTCTATTCTGAGCCGCCTCTAAGAGCTTGTATACACAGGGATACTCAGGAAAGTTAAGACTAACCTGTAAAATGAATCCCCATGGGTTAAGCTAAAGCAGGAACCAAGGCTATTTTCTTTCTGAATGACAGCCTCTATCCAGGGAATTAATGTTCTTTAACTTCACACCATTTGTTAATCTATCTTAATTTTCCAGAGCGTCCTCATGTAGATAAGAGCTAAGCATTCACTCCTTCCTTTCTTATTCAGTACCAAGCTACACCACTGTCCCAGAAGTATGAAGACTTCAGTGCCCTATGTTTTAGACAGCTAGGTCTGAAGCTAAACTTCAGAGTGCTTGATGATCATGCTATCTGGCTACCCAGACAGCTGTTTCAATTTGAGAAGAATAAGAAAACTTGGTGAGGTCCATCTTCCCCCTCCACAATGTTTTTCTGCTCCTTTTTGCCTCATCAGTACTGCAGCTTAAAACCAGATATTTGAAGGTAAATAGTATTTCCTAGGGCAACGTATCTCAGATCATTTATACTGTCTCTGTTTAGTATACTGTAGCTTACCTGTTTAACAGCATAAAGGAGACGCCCATAGCAGTATAACATGACCATTACAGGGATGACTAAGCAGAATATGAAGAGACAGATGATATAGGACACAGACTCAGCTGATTCGGAGGTCCAACGTACTGAACAGCTTGTGCCGGCCCCCTCAATCCCGTAACTGCTCCAGCCAACAAGTGGCGGTACAGTCCAGATCAGGGAATAAAGCCAGGAACCACCAACCGCTAGCAGAGCCTTCTGGTAGTCAGACCCCTGTTTGTTACACAGGGTGAGGGTGCTGTAGCGTTCGTAAGACAGGATGGCCAAGGAGATCAGGGACACAATGCCTGCAAACAAATACATTTAGGGATTTAGTACCACTGTTTCATATGACAGAAATGACAATATTCTGCCACCCACTACTGAATTACATTTAGACCTTATTGAATTATGTTTAAGTATTTTAGGAGTACATTGTATTGAAAGTGCAAATGTTTATGTATTATTAAAGGACTGTATGTATCATGATGGGAGAGAGCATAGTCCTCCAGAAACTAAGAACAGTAGGAGGGTGAGTAGAGAAATTCACTCAGGTTGTAGCACCTCCCGATAGGTGCCACCAACTGGTGAGAGCTTCAGACACTGATTCAAACTGGATTATCCAGGAACCAACTGACAGAAAAGAGTTTTGGTTAAATAGCTTGAGTTGAAACTGATTCAGGGTCTTATTTCTGACCTAGTAAACTGACAGGGCCCTCTGTCCAGAGGGATCCAAATTCTTATGTAAAGGTTGGAAGGTCTTTGGCTCACTGAAGCCCAATGAGAGTTGGGAGCCAGTTCTGAGCGGAAGTCACAAACATGTGACTGCAGGAAAAACCACTGTGTGGGGTTTAATGGACTAATCACCAACAAGGGCTATTGTTGAAGGCACATGATGATGCCAGATAAGTTTATTAGCATGTGCATAGGCCCTTTTATTTTTAATAGATTTTCTCTGCAATATCTTCACTTGAAGAATCATAGAAACTGGAAGGAACCATGAGAAGTCATCGAGTCCAGTCCCCTGCACACATGGCAGGACCAAGTACCCTCTTAAACCATGCCGGACAGGTGTTTGTCTAATCTGCTCTTAAAAACTTCCAATGATGGAGATTCCACAATAATAAACATGTTCATTTATAAATGACTGTGGTAATATAACTTTGGCAATTATGCTCTCTCTGAGAAGAGACCTAAAGCAGGCCTACTTAGGTGATGTCTTTTGCAGCAGAGGTCATAGTATAAGCAGGGAACTGTCCAACCTAGAAATACCTCGTTCAAAAGAGGGTGGGACACAGATTTCTGCCCAAAAAAGGTGACAGCTGCAAAGCTGGAAGCCTAGAGTGGATACCTTTTCTGGACTGCAGGGGGAGTAAAGTTCAGTTGCAGTGGCCTGTGACTGGTGGCAGAAAACAAAATACCCTTTTCTTCATTATGAGACCATTTGATGTATCAGTAGAAATGCCTTTTGCTAATCTCTGCACTGAAATCCATATTAGAGCCCATAGCTCTAGACAGTATATCAAATTCTTCTTGACTAACCTGTTTTTTAAAAGGCACTCATTCTTTAGAACTACTAACATTCAAGAAAACTCTCTGAAGCCCTAACAATTTTCATATTTCCCAGTGGAAATACATCTTCTACATGAAGTAATAGATGGTTTGAAAATATCACCTTTGTAAGGTGCATTCCTTCTCTGCAATCATGAGCATACCACCAATCATTTGAGTTACAATTTGAGGAGCTGAGCTGCCAATTGTAAGCCTGAAGGGACTAGTATGGTCTAGTCCACTGGTTCCCAATCTTTTTGGCTCAAGGGCCATAGTTACCATTTTTATAATCCTGAAGGGCCTCAAGTATCTGCCAGCAGCCCCACTTCCCTAACCCCCTCTGCAGCCAGATGGAAGAACTGCAGTGAGGAGGCTGCCTCCTTCCTGGTGTCCCATCTTCCTAGCTGCAGCAAGGAATTTCCTACATTGGAGATTTTTAAGAGCAGGTTAGACAAACACCTGTTAGGGATGGTTTAATGGGGATACTTGTTCCTGCCATGAGTGCAGGGAACTGGACTCGCTGACCTATCATGGTCCCTTACAGTTTCTATGATTCTAAGGAAAATTCACACATCCTGTAGCCCCATATGCTCCACCTGGGTCCCTTGGCAGTAGCTCCCTTCTGCAGCCAAGGGGATGGAAGATCAGTGTTCCCCTCCCTCTAGCTCCACCATGGACCCTAGCACGTTTGAACCCAGGCAGAGCGCTTTGCTCTCTGCTGGAGCGGGGAAGGTAACACTGATTTCCCGTTCCCTTGACTGCATCAAGAAGCCAGCACTGGTCTTGAAGCCCCCATCCCCGGCAACATGCTCTGCCTGGGTCCTTAAGCAGCATCTCCCTTCTGCAGCCAGGAGGAGGGGAGTCACAGGCCACTCTGAAAGCCCCCACAGGTCACTTCTTGCTCCCTGGCCATAGGCTGGGAACCATTGGTCTAGTCCGACATCCTGCATAACATAAGCCATAGAATTTCACACAGTAATTCCTGTATCAAACCCATATCTTGTTAAAGAAAGACATCAAATCTTGATTTAAAGACTTCAAGTAATAGAAAATCCACCACATCCCTTGGTATGTTGTCAAGTATATTCACTGTCAAAAATTTAATCTTATTTCTAGCCTGTATTTATCAAGCTTTAGCTTCCAGCCACTGGATTTTGGTATGCCTTTATCTACTAGATTAAAAATTCCTCTACATTCAGAAATCTTTTTTCTGTGCTGGTACTTACACATTGTGGTAAAATCAATCCTTACCCTAACTAAACTAAATATATTGAGCCTCTTAAGTCTTACACAGTAAAGCAAGTTTTCCAGAGCTCACGTCATTCTTGTAGATCTCTTCTGAATTCGAAAACGTTATCAGCCCTTCACCTTTTTCTTTAAGTTAAAGTATCAGAGTGACTGATCAGTGTTATACCTTAGTAGTTTTAACATAATTGCTCTTTGCACTTTTTCTACCAAATAATTAATATGAAAAAGAACACTTAGCTTTCCTCATTCCCACACTTTTCATAAACATTGTGATGTACATGATCTGAAATTAATGACAGGAGCATAAGTAAATGGTTGTTTTTGTAAGGAACATGGGCCATCTTTGAAGTTAGGCCTGAGTGACTTTGTTTGGCAAAATGTTTAAGTTACCATTAGTAAGAAATGCTTGAAGCAGCTTTCTGGGCTATAGTCAACATTTTATAAGGAGAAGGCCATTCATTCATCCTAGACTCTGCCGCTACCTTTCAGAGCCCCCTTTTTAACCTTGTCATGCATATTATCATGAAGATGTGTGGAAGTCGGTGATTTTTTTTTAATGCTAACTAACCATAATTATATTTGAAAAACTAAGCCACATATATATGGCCTAAATTTGTTACCAGCTCCTTCTCAGATTGGCCTCTTACATGTCCTGCTTACCAGGAGGACATCTGTTTGTGATCATCCACAAAATATTGCAAGAAAAGGTCTGTCAGACTGGGTTTTTCTACTGTGACCTCAGATCATGATACTAAATTATTGGTCCATGATGAGCTATTGCCAACATGCTGGATTCTTTCACTGGACAGAGGTGGTCCCCACATTGCAGCAGGAGGACCCTGAACCCTACAAAAGACTCTAGCCACATGGAAGAAAAGGGACTCTCTCACACTAATAATGATACTGAAGTTGCTCTCGTCCCTGGACAAGCCATCCAGAGAGAGACTCCAACCATGAGGTAAACTAAGCCTGAAGCTACAAATGTAGGGGAAAGGATGGGAAGACATCTACCTGCATGATAAATGGACTCAAGTTATTTGCAGCATCAGAACTAGCTCTTAACTAAGACTAACAGGAAATTGAGACTAATCTAAGACAACGTAAGAGTGCTCTAGTATAGAATTCATGTCTCTGAATTCTCCAACAATGCTGTAGAGTGTGTGTGTGGTGGTGTGTTACTAACCATTTTCCCAGGTAGACAGTAACAGCCCTCCTGCCCCACACATAAAGCTTGCAAGTCTGTTATTTATCTAGTAAAAGAACAGTTTGGGTTAAAAGTGTTATTCCAAAGCTGCTAAGTGCCTGATTTAACACTTCTGCATCTGTATCAAAATGTCAGAAAGATGCAGTCACTGTATTGAGCACAAAGGGGAATACATTAAATAAATACAAATAGGTTGTATGTTCAGAGAAGCTTAATGGAAAGCTATAAAAAGATCATTGTCAGAGTTAGACTTCCTTAAAACAAAGGCAAGAGTCAGCTTCTGTTTTTAGCTGACAGTCCAATTGATTATATTAAGTGAAAAGCATTTTTTCCTTACTTTCCTGTGAAGTGTTGAAGTGATTCTTATGTCTACCTTATACTTTGGCTTAATACTAATGGGCAAGACAAATAAATTGAACCATTGATTTATTGATTGAATTTCAATTGTAGCTTTGATTTGATCATTGCATTGTGTTATTTTTTATTACTTTACAGAAACTGAAAGTAAATTAGTTACATATTTTGCTTAAAATTATATTTGTTTTCCTATTATCCTAATAAATCCATAGAATACCCTACACTAGTTCCACTCTTCAAAACTTCAACATTGGAACATAACCTATTTACAGGAAAAGGTAAATCCACTGTATAGTTCCCGGAACTGTATTTTAATTATTTGATAATAAAGAAAGTTCTTTCTTTAAACATCGAAAGACATCTATTAAATTAGGACCAGGGCACTGTCAACTGTGAACTAACAAAATATTAGCAGTCAATTTAAAACATATACACCCCCCTCGCCCCAACCCATTTTCCTTTAAAACTATGCATAGGAAATTATTTTTCTTATCTACACCAAAAAATTATACACATATATGCTTTGTCAAGAGCTGTTTCAATTTTACTTCTCTTTTATTTGTTGAGTTTCACTGACATGACACATTCTGCCTCTCTCTGCAAGACAAAAGAAGCGATGTGATCCCAAACTACAGGAGTTCTAAAAAGTTTTCTCTTTTTCTCATAGTAAGATTTTAAACTATGTATTGTATTTGAGGATGTAAGTGTTAAAACTAAAATGAGACCACAACAAATCCCCAAGCTTTTAAAACAGCAGATTGCTTCCGACTGTAGTGTGAACAAGTGGGAATTCAGAGAAGAAGAAGAAAAAATATGGGTGCTTGATTTATGATGGTGTGAAATATTAAAGAACAGACTATGTAACTTGGCTAAATAAAGACTAAGCAGTTATACAATAACTATCTTTTGAAGACTAGAAATTCTGATGAAGAGAATAAATAGTTGTACAAAGGGTATAACTAGGAGCAATGAGGTAAAATTAAGAACAGCACCAACAAAAGGTTATCAGGGAACACTTAGTACGAATGAGATGCTTTAGAATGGGACAGGTTTGTAAAAGAAATAAAGGAAGCCCTTTCATTTCAACATTTAAAATAAAACTGGACAAGGTAGTTGAAGATACACATAAGGAACAATCTTATACTAACGCAGAGATAGGAAGAGGAACCAAACAGGCCTCTTAAATCTCTGCTTTCAAATATTATTCTTTATTGGTTTTCCCTAACTTTTTGTAAAAAGTTAAGTTCTTCAGCATCACCAGTGACCGTTGAATCACCATTAAAACATGAGAAACAAAGGTGTATCAGGCTAACTTGTTGAATTGAAAGATTCTAATTTCATACTAAAGGAGGAAGAAAAACAGGTGCTGATCTTCTAGTCTGAACTACTTGAAACTACATAAATACAAGGGAGACATAACAAATAGTGAAAGAACTTTCAGGATAGCATGAAAATTTACCATTGGATCCAAAGACCTTTTTTGGGTAACTCTTGTAAAGATTATTCTTCACCAAATATTCTGGCTTTTTCTTTTGTATTTTATGTATGATACATAATTATGCATTATCTGACAAGGAAAATGAGAAGGTCCTAAGGGAAATAAGATTGTCAATAACTTTGGAATCTTTGCTTAGCTAAGGTGGCAGACATGACATTACTCCATTATTTTTCCTATGTTTGTAAAATCAGAATCTACTTATATAAATCACAACCCTTGTGATTTTCTTATTGTGAATCTCCCAGCTAGGGATGTTAAAGTCCCCTTTAAGCCCCAACTGCTGTAATCACATAAATGTCAGAATCAGCTTTTTTAAAAAGAAAAGCAATCTTTTGGCCCATGTAGTTTCAGAGAAAAGCATGAAACATGTGACACCTCCAGAAGAGTACCCGAACAACCGATTTACCAAAAGGCAAGTGAAAAGAACCTAAACTACAGTGTGGGGCTTTTTCTTTAAACTCATGACTTTTAAACCAGTCCTATTTTAGGGGCTGACTAAAATACAGTGGTGGTTTGCCATTTAGCATCAGCAACCCTCTGTATATCCATGTCCATAAAGAAATTCTCAAAATAGGGACCAATCTGAACCCACACATTCTAGACCAGAACCTGCTTCAATTGAAGACAACAGCAAAAGGCGTAGGGTCAAATCCTCAGCTGTTATACATCTGTCTAATTTCATTAAAGTCACTGGAGCTACACTAGTTTATACCAGCAAAGTGGGAGCAGAACAGAGTCATGCGTTTGTACTCTGGTATCAAAAGGGGGGTGAGATCAGGGCCGTCCCTCGGGAGGGGGTCCTGAACGGGGCAATCTCCTTAGGCCCCGCGGTTACACGGGCCCCGCAGCCCCCCCAGCCACACTGCTCCCTGCTGCCTTCGGCACAGAGCTGAAGGCAGCGGGGAGGGCCGGGAGCACTAAGCCCGGCCCCTGGGCTAGCCCTCCCTGCCCGCAGAACGGAGCAGGCAGGTCCATGGGCGGGGCAGGTGGCCGGGGTCCACCTCTGGGCCAGCCTGCCCTATGCGGTCAGGGCCAGCCCTCATCGGCAGTGGCCTCGGGTCCCTGGCTGGAGCATCGGCCGCAGCAGCCTGGGGTCCCAGCTGCGGCCGGCTCCCCCCACCGGCGGTCCCCATTTCCAGGGCCAGCAGCCTCACCCTCCCCACCCGGACTGGCTCCCTGGGGGGTGGAGGGTGGAGCAGCCCGCCTTCCCTCCAGCATGGGGGGGCAGGGCCCCGCCTAAGCCAATTGGCCCTGGGCCCCGCTCCCCCCACGGGACAGCGCTGGGTGAGATCCTTGGCAGCCTCAGAGTTCAACTCACCCATATCTAGAGTTTGATTTTAGTCATATTTTAAAAACAATAGCATACTAAACTGCACCACAAGTACTTCTGAGTGTGGCCATTATTAGGGCTTCTCTTTTGGCTCAGATCTACAAAAGGACGTCAACAAATAAATCCAACACTTTCCACATCCGAGTCCAACCGCCATCAATCACTGTTAGTTTTCTTTTATATAGATGCAATATGGAGACAAGGTTCACTCACTTGTATAAACAGCTCTATAGAGATACAGTTTAAATTCCCATCATCAACACACAAGTTTACCTGTAGAGGTTCTTTTCTCTTACTTTTCTTAAGACTTCCTTAAGGCCTGTAAACTCTGCTAATGACCCACTCTATTGGGAGGTTTTAGACTAGAGTCTTGCTAGGAGACAGTGACTGCTCCCTGCTGAAATTTAATTGCAGCAGGTGTGGCTTACTAACATCAACCTGAATAAATGGAAGGTGGGAGTGTCCCTTCTATGAGCAAACCTTGTCTGCCTATTACAGACAGAGAAAAAGAAAATGAACAACTCAAAGTGATGATGACAGTACTACTGAATACTTGCTGAAACACACTTAAAGATCTTTCTAACCTATTCAATATATTCTTTATTTACTTATGATTCTGACACCTTTTATTGATCTTAATGTTTTGGTATGCTACAAGGAAAGTTGGAGGATTCAGGCTTAATTACTGATTATCAGAGTAGGGTTGAAAGCCACATGAAAGAGATACAGATTAGAGGGAAACATAGTGAGTCCTTTGATAATGATATTGCACCCTTTTGCAATTTCCTCCTGCAATTATGTTTCATTATAATTTTAAAAAATGATTTATTTGAACACTTACAGTCAAGCTATAAATGTGTGTTTATTACAAATAATTCAATTACTTTGCTTTTTTAATACTTAGATGAAATATTTTCAATTATCACTTGCTAATCTACAAAGTGTTATAAAAGAATGAATTAACTTGTTTGGATTACTGTAGAACTGACCCAAAACTTTGTCCAAAGCATTAATAAAACTTTACTAAAAGTTTGATATGTTTTTTACACCTTTATTTCCTATTCTCCTCTGAGTTCTTTGCAGTTTTGCATGCCTCTACTTCTCAGCATCAGGAAATGGAAGTGCTGAAATATTGAGAGTAAGAGAGAGAGAGAACAGGATTTCCAGCTCAATTTTGCAAATCCAAGAGATATGAATGATTTGATGTTTGAGTAATCAGCAATAGAGTAAGAAAAAGCATGTTCAGATCTAACAATTGCGAGAGTTCTATTTGTGTTGTCTTTATCAACGAAGGAATTCATCTATGATCTCTGACCTTTCTTGGCAACAAGACATGACCAGTGATGATAAGTTTTTTAACCAATTGCAACTTTTTCATATCTATCCTGCTTCAAACTTGACTTTAACATATTGCATTCTTTCTTGATAAATTCTCTTTAAACCCCATGAATGCAAATCAAGATCATGTGTATTCATCAAGAGATTGTATCCATGAGAAAGTTATTCCAAACTAGTTAAATATGTTTCTTGTGTAGATAAGACTTCCTGGATTCATTTCCAAGTTCAGTCTGGTTATTTTCTGAATTAACATATTTAATCTCCAAGTGGATGAAAAGAAGTGGAAATGGGCATTTCAGAGGGGCTTTGGCAAGAGTATTTGAGATGCTTGGTTTCTAGGTACAGTTCTACTCTCAAAACCATGATCAGCATCCAAGGCAGCGCTGTCTGGTGGGGGGAGCGGGGCTCAGGGCTAACTGGCCTAGGCGGGGCCCCGCCCCCCATGCCGGAGGGGAGTCGAGCCGCTCCACCCCACCAAGGAGCCAGCCCGGGCGGGGAAGCTGACGCCACCGGCTCCAGCCCCAGCCCTGGAAAAGGGGGCCACTGGTGGGGGGAGCCAGCCACAGCCAGGACCCCAGGCTGCTGCGGCCGGTGCCCCGGCCGGGGACCCGAGGCCACCGCCGGGAGCCAGTTCCGGCTCAGGGCACCCCGCCGGCGAGGGCTGGCCCTGGCCGCATGGGGCAGGCCGGCCCAGAGGCGGGTCCCGGCCAGCTGCCCTGCCCCTGGGCTTGCTTGCTCCGCCCCAGGGGCGGGGAGGGCTAGCCCAGGGGCCGGGCTTAGTGCTCCCTGCCTGCCCCGCTGCATTCGGCTCCCTGCTGAAGGCAGTGGGTAGCAGGGTAGAGTGTGGCCGTGGGGGGGGGGGGGCGGTGGTGGCGCCCCGCGGCGCCCCGCTGGGAGCGGGACAGCGCGGGGCCCACGTAACCGCGAGGCCCAGGGCTATCGCCCCATTTGCCCTCCCCTAGGTATGGCCCTGGTCCAAGGAATAGTGTTTGACTTTCAATAGACGTGCCATGTTTTCATTCCTGTCAGAAGGGACTTCATGAATATGAAGGGCACTGTAACAGAGCAGGAGTAGTGGAACTCCTCACCTGCCCCTGTTACCCTCAGGCTGCAGCAGCAAAACCGTATCTTAATCAAGGAGGCCAGGAGCAGCTGAGGACCTAGCCCAGGGATAGAAGCTAGGCCAGCACAGGAAACAAGGGTGTGTGTGTATGGCCAGCAAACCAGAAATGGGTCTCTGGTAGCAGGCCAGATGTAGTAGAACCCTGAACCGCCAAGCCCTGAGAGCATTTAGGGCACAAAGTAGGAATGGGAGTCTCATCTTTGTAAATAAATGAGCACGCGGTTTGCACTGAAGATGGTCTTTGGTGAATCTCTTTGGGTTGGCTGGGGAACAGAGACATCTGAGAAATGGGAGTGGAAGAGCATGCTCTGTAACAGGCACATTGTTCACCGTGCTGGAAAAAAAATATTAATGGATTGGGAGGATAAATACAGACACTACAGAGCATCAGAAAGGCTGAGGAGTTCTTGGACAATCACATTTGGGAAGAACCTCAGATTCAAGGAAGAAAGGAACTGGCCACCAAGGAAATACAGAAAAAGAAAATCAGAGATGAAGCTCTGCACTTCATAATTTTGTGGGAAATTACAACTTTTCAAACTTTGTTTTCATTCTGAATCTGAACAAAAACACTCTTTCAAAATTTCTTGCAAAATGGAAGCTCTTGGGGGAAAAAAAATATTTAGGAAATGTTTGTTTCAGAATTTACTCTTTCGGTTTTATATCACTTTATTGCATTACATATCCATTAGTAGTACATAACATGATGTTACCTAATAGTTGAAATAGTCTATTATTCTATTTTATTTTTTTATTTTAAAAATCATTAAAGGTAGCTGCTATTAAGTCTAGATTGAATGATCTCATCTTATTTTCCAGATCAAAGGGTCTCTTGTTTATTGCAATGTAGCAGTTTGAACTTTAAAGTTTGTGAACAAGAAAAGATGATGCACACAATGCTAATTAAAGTAGCAGCCCTCTTCTACCCTAGAAAAGTATAAAAACAGTTCTCCTTTCATTAGTACACTGAAAGTAGAATGTTCAACTCATTGTCTTGGAGATTCTTCTGTCTCATTAGTGAAGGAAGACAAAAGGCAGAAGATTTTTGAAGAAAACTGCTGTCTACGTAAATGATGCTAAAGTAGAGAGTTTTGTGGAACACTGTTACACCATGTACGGGTAAAGGAGGTGGTACAGTTGGATGGTCTCTATCTCATTAGAAGGGAATTTGTCTTCCAGAGAAGAGGCTGGCTAAACTAGTTGGGATGGTCTTAAATTAATTAAAAGGGCATGGTTAAAAGAGGGAACAAATAATCATTCATTTGGCATAAATCACGATGTCAAAACAAAATTAATCCAGCCCCACAAAGGATGTAAAGGGATTTCATTAACTGCTATACAGTAATGCTAGGAACCTGGGCATTTCTCATCCATGAGCATAAATTTGACTTAACTAATAATACTTAAACAAACCAGCTAGGAAGATTTGGATGTATGGAAGGCAGTAGACTTTGTTACAGTTACAATCACTTTGTTTCTAAAATGACTTCGGCAGGTTTTTGGGTCACTGATAATGCAGAAGCAAATGATCTTGAACTCTTATGGATTAAGATTCTGAGAGATGAAGTTCAAGATGGGATTAACTGCAGATCACCAAATCATACTAGAGAACAGGATGATCTAGCCAATAATGTAGAAGGAAATGTGGAGTTATCATGGTGGACTTCAGTCTGAGTGACGCATGCTGGAGAGCTCATGTGGCCAATACAAAGATGTCCTCTGAATTTCTAAATTTTAAAAATTACAATTTCCTAACTCAAAAATCGGTGCATCCAAAAAGGGGGAATTTCATATTAACCTTATCTTGATAGATCAAAGAGGACTTGATCATAGAACTAAAAATTAGCAGCAGCTTAGGTACAGGTGATCATATGATTTGATTACAAACCAGTAATATACATACAGGGTGCTATACAAGAGCCAGTTTCACAAAGATGAAAACAATTATAAATCAAACCAGTTGGGAGAGTTTCTATGTAAAAAATATGAATGTGAAATGAGAACTATCTAAGAACACTTTACTAGATGTTAAAAAAAAAACCCCACAGGATAATAGACAAGGCCACAATGGTTTAAAAACAACCAAACAAACCTGGTTTAGAGGGGAAGTGAAAGCAGCAACAAAAAATATATAACAAATAGGGAAGGCAAGTGTAAATTAATAGCAATAAATATCAATCAAAAGTTAGTAACTGTAGAAAATGACCAAAAGCGGTAGCTGTGTTCATCTGGTTCAGCAAAACAAACAAGGAGTCCTGTGGCACTTTTAAAGACACGCAATAAATAAATTTGTCAGTCTTTAAAAGTGCCAGAGGACTCCTTGTTTGTTTTGTAGAAAATGAGGGACACTAATGGATACAAGGAGAAATCTATGGACAGCAAGATAACAAAAATAAAAATGAGCTTAAGAAATAAAAGGAATCTTAACAGTGGTATTGGTCTATTACTGGATGGAAATAGTAAAATTGTCAATCATATAAAAAAGATGAAGTGTTCAATAAATATTTCTATTCTGTATTTCGGTAAAAAGCATATAATATAGTGATACACTACAATGATGGAATACTTTCCACTTCAACAGTAATTCAGGAGAGCCGCAGGTACTAAAGTTAGACCTCTGGACCTGTTGATTTAAAAATAACATGCATCCAAGTGTGTTTAAAAGAGCTTTCTAGACCACTAATGATGATTTTCAAAAAGGCTTGTAACACTGGGGAAGTTCCAGAGGACTTGAAAGTCACTGTGACAATGTTCTAAAAAGGTAAATGGCCTTTCCTGGGTAATTATAGGCCTATTAGCCTGACATCAATCTGGGGGCAAAATAATGGCGTGGCTGATATGGGACTCAATTAATAAAGAATTAACAGAGCATAATACAATTAATGTCAATCAACATGGGGTTATGGAAAATAGATCTTGACACACTCACTTGATATCTTTTTTTATTAGATTACAAGTCTGGTATTGGAATTAACTCAGGAAAGTCCTAATGGCCTGTGATTACACAGGAGGGCTGACTAGATGAATGCAATGGTGCCATCTGGCTCTTTATTATATGAATGAATCTGAGGTGGGGACGAGCTCCATCAAAGATCCAGGGCCTCAGGCAAAGCCCACTGAAGTCAGCCAAAAACTTTCATTGACATCAGTAGCGTTTAGATGAGCCTCACAAACTAATGAGGCTGGACAATGAGACTACTCTGTGCGTGTTGTTTTGTCTGGCGTAAAGCAGGGGTATTCGTCAGTCTTATATAATTGTAAGCTCCAACCTCACTAAAGGTAGGCTGTTAAAATGACTGTCAGAGTTACAGGCTGCTGCTCGCCAAACCCATCTGATACCTGTCTGTTATACCTTGACAGTAGATCAGCGCAGATAGACTCAAGCTCATCAGGGTAAGGGCCATGTCTTGTTGTGTATCTTGTATAGTGCTAAACACCCTATAAAGTTTGACCCTTCAACCCCTCCTCCCACTGAGGATCACTTACTCATGTAAGTGTCCAGTTGAATTCACTGGGTGGGAGAAGGCCCTATGGCTATGTCTACACTTGTTAAATTAAGTCGACTTAGCATGTCCACACTCAAATTTTAAGTCGATTTAGAGGGGACCCTACAAAATCGACCTAGAGCATCCACACTGGACGCCTAGGTTGACTTCTAGGGACTAGGTGGACCTGGGACAGGTCCACGGTGGCAGGGGGGGCACCCCTTGCCAAGTGCCAGGGGGCTCAGCCTTTGCCCCATTGCACCTGGGTACAATGGGGCAAAGGGGGACAGGGACCCTGGCAGGGCAGAGCAGGCTGTGGCTGTGCCAGCCACCCTGGCGGGGAGGGCAGGGGGAAGCCCTGGAGCCCCCTAAGTCGACTTAAAGTTGACTTAGGGCAACTCCATGTCCACACTGGCTTAAGTCGATTTTCTAAAGTCTACTTAGCCATCAAAGTCGACTTAAAATGAGGTTTCATAAAGTTGACTTAATTTTTCCTTAAGTTGACTTAAGCAGCTGCTTAAGTTGACTTAAGGAAAGTGTAGTGTAGATGCAGAGTAAATTAAGTTGACGTAAGCAAGCTTAAATCGACTTAATTTCGAAGTGTAGATGCACCCTATGCTATTAGTAAATGGTTGCTACTTGAAGCACATACCTACTCTAGGACTAGTATATAAAAGCGTAAGACCTTTGTAGGGTAGACATTTTTCTGATGCTCTGCTATAATATGGAACATGACTGAGATCCTGCATTGTATAAAAATATTGTATTTGTAAGATCTGCAATGCGTAAAATGAGTCAAAAGCAAGCTTTTAATGAATTTGTTAGCATTGAATGTTAATATAAACTTAAGTTTGTGAGTGAAACTGCCAGGGCACACTGAAAAAAAAAAAAAAGCAGGGGAATTAAGTTCAACTCCATTTGACTAGTTAGTGTCTGTATTATAGCTATATCTAGCATTAGTTCTACATTACTAGTCTAGATAGGATGTAGGCATTCCCCCTACCCCATTATGAAAATCTGCTCATAAATTAGTGTCATATTCTAAGTCTTCTCCTTTTGTTACTGGTGCAACCTCTGCTGGAAATTGCTGTAATAAATGTAGTTTATTTTTCAATATAAAAGACTTTAGAAACACCTGTGTACACAATTAAGACTGAAGGATTATGATAAAGCAACATTATGTGTAACGAAGAAACAGGATTTGCGATAAGTATTTGGATTATGAATCAAACAATAATCTGCGAAATACTGATATATACTTTAAAAAAAAAAACCTCTGCCTGTTATAAAGGCTGCCCAACACTTCCCATTCTAAGACTCTGTTTTTCGCTGCTTGTAACTTTTCCAAGTGTTAACCTTTGAGGTAGGAAACTTCCCTGCCAGGTGTCTGCCTCTAGCTGACTTTATTTTTGTTTTTAAATTTCAGAGAAAACTATTCAACTGTTTCTAAGAAAAAGGTGCATTAGGGTAGCTAAATTGGGTCTTGAGCATGGGGAATTTCTTGTTTGGCAATTAGTTAAAGGGAAGAGGTTGTAAAAAATTCAAGTTAATATCACAAACTATCCTTTTACAGAGCTATTATCTGACAATTATACATTATCTGTAAAATGGGTGCACAAGTGGTTGAAAGACCATTCTCAAAAAGTTTGTTCTCAAACTGGGAGGATGTATTTAGTGGAGTCCTGCAAAGATCAGTCCTGAGTCTGATAGTAGTCATCACTTTTATTAAGGGCTTTGATGATGCAGAGGAGAGTTTGCTTATAAAATTTGCAGATGACACCCAGATGGGTAGGATTGCAAGCACTTTAGAGTACAGGATTAGAATTCAAAATGACCTTGACAAATCAGAGATGTAATCTGAAATCAGCAAGAAGAAATTCAATAAAGACAAGAGCAAAATAATTCACTTAGAAAGGAAAAATCAAATGCACAACTACAAAATGGGGAATAAGTGATTAGGTGGTGGTACTGATGAAAAGGACCTGGAGGTTATAATGGATCACATACTGAATATGACCCAACAATGTGATGCAGTTGAAAAAAAGGCAAATATAATTCTGGGTTATAATAAGGTATGTAGCATGTAAGGCATGGGAGGTCACCATTCTACTTGGAATTAATGAGCCCTCAGCTGAAGTACTGTGTTTCATTCTGGGTGCCACACTTCAGGAAAGATGTGAACAAACTGATGAGAGCAACAAAAGTGATAAATGATTTAGAAAACCTGACCTGTGAATAATGGTTAAAAAAAAAATAGGCTTGTTTAGTCCTGAGAAAAGAAGACTGAGGATGGGACCTGAGAAGTTTTCAAATATATAAAAGAGATGGTTATATAATAGATGATGATCAATTGTTCTCCATGTCCACTGAAGGTAAGACAAGAAGTAATGGGTTTAATCTGCAGCACGGAATATTTAGGTTAGCTATTACAGGAAACTTTCTAACTGAAGAATGGCATGGAATAGTTTTCCAAGGGAATCTTTGGAGTCCCCATTATTGTATGTTTTAAGAACAGGTTGGACAAACACCTGTCAGGGGTGGCCTATGTTTATTTGGCCCTGTCTCCGCAACTGATGACTTCTTGAGGTCCCTCTAGTCCTACATTCTATCGTCTACTTCCTCTGTTCATAATGTATAAGTACAACCACCAGTATTGTGCTAGGGGAAGGACACAGTAAATCACCAGTTTTCTGAGCTCCCATTTAGAGCTTTAAAGTCTTATTTTCCAGTTTGCCATTCTTAATGGCTCATCTTGTGAATTGACTGGAATTTGGATGCAGGTGACTGAGACTTCCTGGGATCATGAAAAGCAGGCTCAGTGCACATCTACAGCATGTACTTGTTATGGTTTTTGGTTGTTAATTGATGTGTATCTTTCCTCAAGTTTCCTGGGTCACAGCCTTGATCATAACCCGACTCCTGCAGCACAAGGCAGAGCTGTGTGATTCCAGGCCCCATCCTCTTACATATTCTGGCTATAAATGACCAATAAAAATGAGTGGAAACTGCAGCTGAGCTGAGCCAGGAGGAATCCAGATGCTCCCTCTTCTGTGTGCCAGCATGGCCTGTGGCCAGCACTCAGCTTCAAAACAAAATCAGCTGCTGGGTCCAGAGCCAGGCAGGGGAATCAGCTGTGACTCAGGAACATTGTCAGGAATCAGCTGTCAGGAGGCACTCCCAGGCCTGTGCCATGCTGCTGCTCAGCTATGTAGCCTAATTTCATGGATCTAACTCTATAAATTGGATGGGTGGATTATGCCAGTCCACGTCTAAACACTAACTTAATCTACAACTAGTGGGCTGGTTCTCAGTCAGGGGAACAAAGGCTTAACTGATTGTGGAATCATTCCTAGACCTTGTAACAATGTTCAATGATCTGTGTTGGAATTAAAGGGGAAGTAAGTCTCACTTTTAGCCCCTGTGTGATTCATGCTAATGCTGAGTTTTAGGCCCACTTTAGGCCTCCTAGAGTGATCTACTTTTCATGGAGGTGCTGCCCTTAACCCTGAAAATCTTAATATTGCATGAAAAGTTAAAACCTTATAGGAGCATGATTGTTGAGGGCAAGCAGGGCAGGTTACTTTCAAAGGAGGAGTCTACTGCACCCTCTTAGGAATACACCTCTCAACACTCTTGTCCTATATGTTGTGTGCTGACACTATTTCTACTGGGGATATGTTTACACTGTTGGCAGCATGCAGGATCAGTTCTGTGGGATTGATTGAGCAGTAGTAGAGACCCACTCAATTGGTTCCATAAATTGATATCATTAATCCTCCCTTGCAAAAGTAATGCTGAGTTGACCGAAGGGCATTTCCTGCCAGCACAGCACAATGGGGACACAGCGGTAACTGGAAGTTTGTAAGTCAACGGGAGATACATAAGCTACATAGAGTAACTTACGTATTTCCTGTTGACTTACCAACTTCTAATCTACGTAGCTACTACTCTATGTAGCTTGCACATCTCCTGTCAACTGCCACTGAAATCCGCTGGCAGTGTAGACCAGGCCTGAGAGATGTTCCCTTCTCAAAAGGATCTCTTTCACTTCAATCTAGGCCCACAGTTTAACTATAGTTCACAGAGAGCTGGCTGGTCACATGATTCTGAGTCTCCTTGTTTTCATTTAATAAATTGCATAGAGAAAGCTAAAAATACACTAAAACTTTGCTAATACAGTGTTATCAACTCTCGTGATTTTCCCAGGAGTTTCATGGTAATTATTGTTTTCCTTAAAGCCCCAGCTCCCGGCATCAAGTGGATGTGTAATAATTTCAGCCTTCATTCTCAAAGAAAAAGTAGCTTTCTGGCCATGGTGACTGTGAAGAAAGTTTCAAAATGTGACCTCGGTGCATCCTAAAGGTTCAAAAAGCAGAAGACAAACAAAAAGAACCCCCAATCTATTATTTTTACACAATCTAATGATTTTAAAACCTATCTCATTTTTTTTGTTGAGCCTCACTTGTGATTTTTGAGCATTTAGGGTTGGCAATACTGCTAATATTACTTGTAAACAACTGCTTCAGTAGCCAGAATATGATCATGACTGGGAGGGGATGCTCTTTGGTTCTGGAGTGACTGGAGGGGTGGGGTAAAGAATATAAAATAGCTAGGGAAGCGGCAAGAGAGTGTGATCTTATTTGGGAGGGGTGCTGGTAGGGGTAGCAGACTAGATGGGGAAGCTTAAGAAATCCCCTCCTATCTGCAGTTGAGACATTTGGTCATCTCATTGAGAGTTCTAAAACTTAATTATCTGTCCCGGAAGAACAATTTGTACAGTACTTCCAGAACTGATAATACCTTCAACATTGAGGTTCCTGGCAGGGGTATGTGTGTGTGTGGGGGGGCGGGTGTGTAGGGGGGGAGCTCCATTTTAAGATCACCACACCGTTCGGAAGTGATGTTTTTTGAATATCTGATTCAGATATATAACTAATTTGCTCTGACCCAGTGTGACAGAGCCTGGTGCAGGCTTTCAGGAGAAACAGTTTTGTTATTGCATTTAAACTAGAGTGCATTTTAGTATAGTCTCCTATGGGAATAATGCACTGTACATGTGAAATATATCATTTTAAGCAATTTAAAAGCAAAAAGGTGACCTTTCCAGAACACTTATCCTTCATTTTCTTGTTTGAAAACCTTTTGAAGCACACATCCCCTTAGTCAACAGCATATGAAATACAAGCACAGGAGGAAGCTTTATGTGAAGAGTATAAAAATGGTTTTGGAAGGAAAGGCAATTGGTGTAAAGATGGCATTTTTAAACAGACATCAGGCCAAGTTGCACCTTGTCTACCACTTGCAGCAGATTCACTGAGATCTAGTGGAGTGTGAAAGGTGTAAGCCAGGCCCCATTTGGGCTACTGGATACATGCAATTTATTGGTTATCGTATTGAGTAAAACTCCATCTGTTTACCATAAGAGATCAAAGCACTTAGATCATAAACTCCCAGTTGCTTCCACATCTACAATGGCTTCTGCTGCCAGCATTGGGGGGGGAGGTGGAATACTGCATAAAATAAAAGGGAAAATGTTTGATCTGGTAATTGAAGTCCCCATAGCAAATGAGAGCACATTTGCAGAAACAAGAAACTATTGTGACAAAACATAACACTAAACATGAATGAGGAATAAAACCAAAACTTTCTCACTGTACAAGTAAGAATGTTTTATTCTAATTCTGAAACTTTGAAATTCTCTGAGTTCTGACAGTCAAACTGGATTTTCCCCATCATGTGCACAAACACCAATAATAGGCGCTGCAGATTAAAACTTATCTTCAGCTACAACAGTGCAACCCCATCAGCCTGTAGGGAGTTTACAGATTAGGCCCTCAGCAACATCTGTGCAGACAATAGAGTTGCCCGGGTATAATACAGCATAATTTGGTCTGCAAAATCTCTCTTACGGGGGATGGTGCAGGGGATGAAAAGAGCTTTATCTTGATTGTTAGAAACCAGTTTGAGATTGTGGGGCTGACAGAGAAGAAAAAATCCTACATGCTGAGCAAATTTTAACTGGAAATGAGTGAGACCCCATGAATATAGAAGCTCACCACACTATTGTTTACAAAGTCATTTTTTTTAGGATACAGTCACAAATGTAGGGTCATGCACTGGAGCAGGGATAGAGCCATGTAAATCCAAAACCAGTGCAGAGCCCAAGAACTCCAGGAAATGACCCTCTGCCCTTATAACATCCCTTCAGAAAAAAAAATGAGATCAATAAAAACGAGAGTCCTGTGGCACCTTAAAGACTAAAAAATTTCTTCGGGCATAAGCTTTCATGAGTGGCAACCCACTTTGTCAGATGCATTGCTGCTGCTGCTGCCCACAAAAGCTTATTCCCAAAGAAATTTGTTAGTCTTTAAGGCTATGTCTATGCCCAGAAAGTTAAGTCGACTTTATTAAGTTGACTTTAAGTCAACTTTATTATAAGTTGACTTACAGAGTCTACACAAGACTCTTAAGTCAACTTAAAGACGACCTTATTAAGTCGACTTAAGAGAGTCTACACTAGACTCTCAAACTAGGGGAGCGGCAGCTCCCGGGGACAAGGGGAGCTGCGGTTCCTGGCTTCCCCCATGAAGAGCCAGCTGTGCACGGCTGGCTCTCCCCAGGATAAGCCGCTCACGGCTTCCCAGGGAGAAGGGAACCGCCAGGGCTCCCCAGCCAGGGTTCCAGTGGGATATTCCCTCTCGCTGGAGCCCTGGCTGGGCAGCCCTTCTCCCCAGACCACAGCTTCCCAGCAAAAAAGGAGCCGTGGCTCCTCTTGCAGGGAAGCCGTGGGTCCTGGGGAGAAGGGAGCAGGGGCTCCCCCACGGACCAGGTGTTTTTAAGGTTATTAAACTTTCCATAAATCGACTTAAGGAACAGCTTAAATCGACTTAATAAAAGCCCAGTGTGGACAGGGAGTAAGTTAGGTCAACTTAAGCCTCCTTAAGTCGACCTAACTTTTAAGTATAGATGCACCCTAACGTGCCACAGGACTCCCGTTTTTGCTGTATACAGACTAACACGGCTACCCTTCTGATATGAGATCAACTTGATTTCTTGGCAGGACCCCTTCATTTGACAGAATTCAGCAAGGCAAACTTTATGAAGTATTCTGGCCCATATGGAGGACTTTCTATACGGGATAAAAGAGTGCCACGTGTTTATTGCAGGATTACAGGGTGTAGCTCTTCAAAGCTTTCCAGAACTGAGATATGCAGACCTTAAACAGGCATTGTTCATAATGTACAACTAAACATTGCTAAACCAAGTTCTCTAAGTTATATGGCTACTAAGTATCTGACCTTCAATAAAGACATATTACAAAATATACCTTGATAGTGTTAGAGAATGAACAGTAGTCAAAGTCAATCTATCAAATTCTGATATTTCTATATACAAATAAGGAAATTCTCTGTGGAGCCAGGCGTGCAACATGATGAACAGTGAATCATCAGGGTCCCTGAAAGGTGAATATGTTCCCCAAACTGCAGTAGCATACTGTGTATCTCTATTGAACATTTTTGATAAATGTTGCTATCAGCCAAAACCACAAAATACTTTTATCTTTACATCCTTTTATTCCAGAGTGATACTCACAGACTTTAATGATCAAATTTATGCTTCCTTTATGTTTTAACTTCTTCTAGTGACTTAAATTTGGAAAGGAATATTTATACAGAATCATTTAGGGTCTATTAGTTCTAAAAACTAACTGTTTCCAAATAAGTCTTTCAGAATAAAGCCAACTTCAGGCATTGTGAATTTTTGATTTTAAAAAATTAATCAAATAAAGTAGAGGCTAGTTCTACCCCAGAACTTGTAGGCTTCTTTGCTTTTATTTTCCTCTTCTAGCTGCATGACTTGTAGCAGTGGTCTATTTACCGGGCACAACTTTGCAAACATTTTTTTTTATAAAAGTGTATCTCTTTTCTGCTTGACTCTGACAAGCATAAGATCAGTTGAATTAGGATTATATTTGAAAGAAGCAGATCTGGCTCCTGTCCCACAACCAGACCTTCTAAGACAAGCCTACTGGCACAAACAGGAGTCTCATTCAATAATTCATCCTCCCCTTCTCTCCTTACCTATCATTTCTCTCCACCCTCTCTTACCTGAAACACTGTCCTCTCTCTGTTTCTCTTCTCTGTATCTAGTGAGGCCTTTCTGACAGGAAATATGTCTCATTCTAATTGAAAGGCACTCTTCTAAATGATAGTTTTTAAAAAAATCAGACTACTTTTTCTGTCTCTTTTTTCTATTGATGGATTTAGTACAAAGTCTGTCTGCTTTACATTAAGTTCTAATGTTCTAATTGTTATTCCTGCTTGTTGACCTGCCATTTACTAATATATAGCGCCATTTTTAATAATGTTTTGACACACATATATACGCTCACTTTCCTTTAAAACACCGTAATATAGAAAAGAGTTCCCTCTTGTGTCTGAATGGTATTAATACAGGTAAATATCATTACCCATAGAATTCTGTGTACGCTGCATTTCAGGACACAAGCAAGATTAGTTTTATATTCACTCTTCAGTAACCAGCTCCATCAAGAAATACAAAGCTAGTAAGTGAACATGAAGCCTCTTGATTTCTCATCAGGCCATCATCTTCCTGATCCATCTGTTATCCAGCTGCCTTTTAGGAACTTGAAAATATGTAAAGTAACATTGCTAAGATGAGATGATGCTCTTGTATGACATGATAAACGTATCTTTATACTACGTATTTAGGCTTGACATAATTTGATTTCCATTTTTATAATTTAACTGGATAATCTGTTTATTTTTAGCATTGTTTCTATTTTATCTATTTAAATTTTCAGTTGTGCAAAATTATGGGGTTTAAACATTTTTTTTCTTAAATTTTCACAGTTGCTGGAATTTATGTGCAGGAGTCTGACAATTATTTAATGACAGTAGATGTTGAGATTCAAAGAGTTAAATTTTTATAACCATTAAAACACAAATCGTCAACATCACATGTCAAAATACCTAAAGTAAATATCCTTCAATTAAACCCTAGTAAGTCCTCAAGCAGTATTTTTCTTTCTTTGCCTATCTATACATTTCTATTATTGATGGAAATACTTTTGTCGGTTTGTGTCTTTATGGTGAAAGACATTTACTAGCATGTATTGATTAAAATTCTAATCCTTCCCATCTTATGTGTATTACAGCTTCCAATTTCCAGGGGAGGGAATTAACAGACCATTATTATTTTTGTAGTAGCAGCACCACTTCACTGTGTCAGGAGGACCATGCTTCTAACATGGTGTTATCCTTGCTGAAGTCCATTGCCTAATGAAGTAAACACAATATGCTGAGCCAAGGTTCTTTCACAACCTTTGAGAAATTCCTTTCTTTTTAATACACAATGTTCCAGTCAATACTCAAACATATAAGGATGAACAAGGAATCAAAACACATGTAGCAGCCTTACTCTTTGTACCTATGGCTGTTTCTCATGCTATTTCAGCATTCAGCACCTCAGATTGTACATAGGGGAGTGTGAAGCAGCAGTGGAGGGAAGAGTGACCCTGCTCCCAGAGCCCTGATTGACTGAAGATATGCATTGAAAGAAGGTGGCCTCTCCACCTGAACAGAACCAGGGAGGGCTAGGGAGCTGGCAGGAAAACTTGTCCTTATTTCTTGCTCTCTGATTGGACTAGGGGATGCCATTTGAGAAGGGAGGGCACAGGCTGTAAGAGAATGTATGCATTGCTGCTTCAGAAGTACAGCAGGATTCAGCGGAACTTGCCTTGGGAACAAGCCTAGGGATCAGTGGGTGCGTCTACACTTGTAAATTAAGTCAACTTAAGGTTGCTTAAGTCGACTTAATTTACCCTACGTCTACACTACAGTTTTCTTAAGTCGACTTAAGCAGCTTGCTTAAGTCGATTTAAGGAAAATAAAGTCGACAATTAAAATTAAGTCGACTTTATTAAACCTCCTTTAAATTCGACTTAGTGCTTAAGTCGACTTCCTAGAGTCGACTTAAGCCAGTGCAGACGTGGGGTAGCCCTAAGTCGACTTAGGGCTACCCCAGGACTACACCAATGCCCTCCCTGCCAGGGGGGGCACAGGGGGAGTCTGGCATGCCCCTCCGCCCCCGTGGACCTGCCCTAGGTCCCCCTAAGCCCCTAGAAGTCAACCTAGGCATCAAGTGTGGACGCTCTAGGTCGACTTTGTAAGTTCCCCTTTAGGTCGACTTTAATTGTAAGTGTAGACGCACTAAGATGACTTAACTAAGTCGATTTAAAGTTGACTTAGTTAAATCGACTTAAAATTACAAGTGTAGACATAGCCAGAGTGACTAAGTGGTCTCCTCTTGGAGTTTTCTGCACACAAGGTTCTGCCACCGTTCAAAGGGAAAGGTATGCCATAATGCAGGACTATGGAATGGGTGTCAAACTAAGTTAGGGTCAGGATCCAGTACTGGGTCGCAGACCCTCAAGCACTGGGTCACGGCACCCCCTGCTGCTGCCGCCAAAAGACTGGAATGCATTGTTCAAAGAGGTAACTGTTAGGTTGTGGGCATAAATGATTTTATTTCAACCGGGTCCTGAGAACTAGACTAGAGCAGTGGTTCTCAACCTTTTGCAGATCTTGACACAGTTGGCAGCATATCGCAACCCTACAGGACACACCAGCCCATCCACTCCAGGCGGAATCCAGCCATCTCCCCAGTTCTCCACGACACACTTACCACTCTGTGGTGACACAGTATTGTGTCCCGACATCGTGGTTGAAAACCACTGGACTAGAGGACCAGTTAGAGTCTGTAATTAATGTATATAGAGTACATTTTAGGCACCTCGGATTTACACCAGACCCACTTTGGCTCTTCATTGCAATGAGGCTTGGAGTCTGGCTGCACTAATGATGGTGCTGATACATCTGGGCGTGGGTATGATTCCTTTGTGAGATTCTTCCTTCTGGAAGGCGATGAGAGTTTAGAACTGCCTAGCACAGAGGGGTGTCCTCACAACAGAAAGAGAGGAGGAAATGTCTTTCGCAGGTTGTTTTGTTTAAATAAAACCAGAGTTTCTTGAAAGCTGCTTAGAAGTATGGAATATTAATAATCCCAAAGGAGATGGACTAATGGGAAGAGTGTGGTGGTCAGCTGTGTATGATAACTGCAGATTACCATAACCTTAACTTTAGCATTTCCTGAGTTACATGTAACTGCATCTTTAGGTGGTTTATTTTGGAAGGATGGATAACATATAATTTGGACACACACTCCACACTCCCTCCCTTGTAATGAGCTGTTTCAGTCCTAAAGATCACAAAGTGCTATTTATACTCATCCTCAAATTCAGCTTTAAGGTACCAGTTGTGCTCTGTCCAATACAGGCAAAGTTTCATGAAGCAAACAGGACAGTACTTTCATCTATCAGCTCTCACCATGAAGAATGTTTCCTCTGAAGTTCAATTTCCTGTGCCATAAAGTGTTCGTACACAATCAGGTGTTACAGAACACCTATTGAAATCTGGACTAACAGATTTTTTTCCTGGGAAGCTGTTTTCTTATTCCTCTGCTGCTGTCTTTCCATCTCACAACATCATGAAAAAGCAATATACTTTCATTTGCAAGAATATACACAGTACAATGCTCCAACTGCTTTTGTTGATGCTGTGACGCTATAACTCTGTCTGGGGTCTGAGATGCCCCAGGCTGCTCCATCCGCTTCCTTTTGAAATTCTGCCAGGATTTACCAAGGGGTTTGTGAAGCTCAGCCAACTTTTTGGTGAACTAAGGCTGAAGGCTGGGGAATTGTTCCAAAGACCAAAGTTGTTACAGACCAAACAGAAAACTTAAGTTGCAGCTGATTTGGGGAAAAGAAGCTGCCTCTACAGTCATCAAAGTCCTAGATGTATACATTAAAATTGACTTTTTACTACATGGGCATTAAAGCCATAGAGAAAGAGAGAAATTAAAACACTTGATGTCCTTATCCATGCTGAATTCTGAGAGGGTTTATATGTAACTTGTCTGCTTTTCTATGTTAGTTTCTAGTCTGTATTACATTTGCTGCTGTGTGGAGCTCCAGTGAATTATTTATCTTTATTGGGATTATTAGTTATGTGGCTTTAATAAGGTCCCCTGTTAACGAAGAGGCAAAACTCGGAAAGCTAGTGATGTGCACATTATCAATTCTTCATATAATAGTGAGGAGTGAGCTTAACATACTTCAATTGGTGTAACAGTTTTGCTGTATATGCCAAAGTCAATGCCAACCCAGAGCTGCTTGTTCTAGAAATCTCCTAAAAGCTCATTTTCTAGTTCCAGATATACTAAAAGTATGGTAAGATTTGCTCCCACAGTGGCCTTTCTGTATTTCTGCTTCAGGCCTAGGCAAAACCCAGAAGTGTAGAAATAACTGGTGGTTAAACCTTGTAAATAATTGTATACATATTTTAAGCAGAGCTAGTGCTGATTTTAAAAGATGATTTAATTATTCATTTTAAAAAGGTTTAGGCTATCAACCTAGCCTTCTTTTTTCTATTCATGATTCCTCATAAACAGACTTTTATTTTTACAAATATATTTATTTCTCCAACCAGATTACGCAAACAGCCTATTTGTTGATTGAATATTCATCATCTTTGACTAACTGCTGTCTGTGTGGCATAATTGAACCCTTAATTACATCTTGTCTATGCTCCTGACTGTATAGCTGAAATGTTTGAACAGGAATATGGTAAATAGTAAATAGCAGCCTCTTACAAACTTGTAAGCATGTGCAAACTGATTCCCTCCCTCCCCCCCAGAGGTCTACAACCAGCATGATGTTCCTCCTCCAAAGCACAGAGGTGCTAGAGCTTCTCAATGAAATGACTGAAAGAATTTGTTAATGTGGCAAACCGTGTGTTTTTTGCCTAACCTCATTTGAGGAAAGGGCTTTAACTGTGTGTTTTTGCTGAAACTTTCACAAACTGTGTATTCAGTCTGAGGCAGCTTCAGCCCAACCAGCGAAAGTTTGACAATATTATAAGCAACAGAAACCAAAGTCCTATACAGCAAGGGTTGGACAACCTGAACTTTAAACAGCGCTACCTGCGCTATCTATAAAGAGTCCTCATCCAATTGACAACGGTAGTATATATAAGGCTTGATCATGCAAGAAACTCAGCACCCTATACTTCCACTGAAGTCAGTCAAAGTTGAGGGAGCTCAGCACCTTGCAGGATTGAGCCACAACAAGGACAAAAAAATAAATCCTTTGACCCAGTCTTTCCTAAAAGCCTTGGGGAGGGAGCTGGAGAAGGATGGGCTTTGCGGTGATTGCAGAAAACTAATGAATGTGAATTAGATGGGGCAGCATATTGCTAAATCAAGGATTAGTCATGGCAAATACTCTAGCACAGATCCCTCTCATTTATGTGAAAGGATCTCTAGCTCAGGCACCTACACATCTGGAATTGTGTGATACTGGGAGAGAGGCAGTTTCTTGAGTTACCAAATCCCGGATCACCTAGGGACCATAAAAATGAAATGGAATACGGAACCAAAAACTAGGGCAGGAACATCAAAATATTGTAGCTGCTCCCAGAGTGACTCCCTCTAGCATTTCCAGTCTATTGAAAACAAGCCATCTGTGTCAATTATGGAAAAGGTTAAAGCAGCAAGAGGACATTTTAGTTCAATAATCCAGAAAACATCTGGTAACAAGGAGGGGGTATAGATTATTTAAGTAGTACTTGTATTGGCTGTGAAGATGATAAATGGCTTGTGAATCAATAGAGGCTGTGCTTTATTGATTCACAAGCCATTTACTGAATCTCCAGTTTGGAAGATACTTCTGTTTAATGTTGGTTTGTCCCTTTTTGATGTTTAGGAAAATACATATATGAACAACTTAGATATATCATTCAGAACTCCCCACTTTTCTCCAACAATACACTAACTTGACAATTATTTACAAAGGATTTTCTCATTTAAGGAAGTGATCTTACTGAGGACATGGCACACGTTGCAATAACCATAAATGAGAAATATCTGATGGCTGAGATGTTGAATAATCTTAAATATTTTAATTATCACCTGTAGTCATGCAAGTATTTGGAATTGTAAGAGTGCATCAATGATTGTCTATGACCATCTTCTAAGCATTCATTTGGTTAGCAGTCTGGAAAATGCCCGTGTTCCAATTAAATATTTCCTGAAAGAAGCTGCAATGGGAAATAAATGTCATCAGTCACAAAGGGCCATTTGCATAATTAACTGTAATTTAAGTATGCAAAGAAAAGGCACTGGCTCTCCCCACTGGAAGATTTCAGAGACTGCTGCAAGGAATGTTACAAAATTTAGGAAAGTGGTTTTAATAAGCTTCAGTTAGGCAGTAGGAGATAGCAACAACTAAAGTTAAAGAAAATTAATAGCTTTTCATGATAATCAGTTGAGACCTTTTCGGTGGGTTTTGTTCGTTTGGTTGGTTGGTTGGTTTGGGTTTGAGGTTTTTTTGCCTGGATTTTGTATTATTTAGAATACAATTTACCAGCCAGTTCCTGGCTTCACTTATATTCATCCAGTCCCCATGGAAGTCAATGGCTATGTCTACACTTACTAAAGTTAGTTTGAATTAACTAATTTGAACTAACTAATTCAAACTAATTAACTTAATTCAAACTAGCAAAATTTAATTCGAACTAAGCAAGTGCCATTCATGGCACTTGTTTAGTTCGAATTAACGAATTCCATTGAGTTCAATGAGCTGGTTAGTTCAAACTAAGCAATTAGTTTGAACTAACATGGCCACATTGGTTAATTCGAACTAACTAGTTTGAATTAACCCTTAGTTCAAATAGCACATTATAATTTATTAGTTCGAATTAAGGAAGCCCTTAATTCAAACTAATGAAAGCATAGTATAGCCATGGCTTAAATTAATTCGAATTAAGCTTCCTTAATTCGAACTAACTTGCCAGTGTAGACATAGCCACTGAGAATGCACAGTTATAAGTGAAGTATTTGGCTTAATATATTTCAATATTATATTACTTCACAGATAAGTGAAACAATTAAAGACACAATTGGCTTCAACATTTTACTGCATCAACATTAAGCTACTTATACAGCATGTTTGACATAAAGTTCAACTACAACTTTTCCTGCTTTAACACTGTTCACTAAGATTAAGGAGCAATACTTTCCAATCAACTGATTAAACCTACCTTTGCCAGAAAACCCATTCTATCTTCTTAAAGAGAGCTTACAATCACCACCATTTATACTTGGCTCATATTCAACATCATTTTGCAGGAAATCCTAGATTGTCATTGTCTCAGCCTAAGCCCCTTTCAGCTAGCTGTGATCTGATATATTGTTCAAATTTTTTCTCCACACAATACAGATTAGCATGTTGGTTGCTGCATGCAATCAACAAAAAATGGCCATCACATGTGGGTAGGTTTAAAAGGGGACCTAAACCTTGCAACAATACCATGAGTTTCTCCATTCACTGAGTAAGTTTCAAGTCCAGACACAACTTCTTATTCTCTGGCTTGTGTAAGGGAACACAGACTTGCTCTACATTTAGAAGTTAAGTTGACACAGCCACATCGATCTGGGCTGTGTAAAACCCACATCCCTGACTGAAGTGACCATGCCAAATATAACTATACCCCAGTGTAGACAGAAGAAAGCTTCTGTGAACATAGAGGCAGAGAAAGGGGTGGAAAATACCCTGCTGGAGGTGTAGGCAGCACCTACACTGTGGGCTTATATGGTTATAGCTGATATAGATTCTCTAATGTAGACATACCCTGAGTCACATTGGATATGGACTGGATACTTTTTACAAAACATGTCAGTCAGCTAAACAACCATTAGCAAGAGTCAGGAAGCCTTACCTACATCACACACTGAGCTTAACTGCCCTATTTACTTATTCTGAGCTCCCGTGTTTCTGTTACTTTCGATGCACACAAAAACAGACTGCATCACTCTTACAGCATATTATTTAAAAACTTAGCCTAGATGCTACCAAGACGCTGCTCTGTTTCCAACCCTGGCCACAAGCATATGTTCCATGGGTACAAATTAAAGTCCCAGGTCTTGTGTACTCCAACTCCCTGAACAAAGCCAATGGGAGCTTTTGGTACCCATGGAGGATGGTACACATAGAGGATCAGGCCCTAACGCAGGATTTTGAGTGTTCTCACAGGAAGAACAAATGGTAAGTTTCCTAAACATCCATATTTAGTCAAATATTCCATATTTTAAGCTGTAAAGAGAAGCTAGAGGTGATAAAGTAACAGTAACTAATGGCCTGGAACAGCATCCTTTGAACATGGAAGAATATGATAAAAAGGAAAAGTGGGGCAAGAGCAGGAAAAGTTTAAGAGGAGGGAGAGAGGTCAACAGCACCAGATCTCAATCAGAGCCTCACATTTGGATGTAAAAATGGTTCTGAAAAGCACAATGGTAAGGATGTACTAATATAGGCCCCAATCCTGCCACGTCCTCTGCACAGGCAGAACCCCGCACATGTGGGGAGCTGCACTGACGTCAACAGGACTCCATGTGGGGTACAGGGATCTGCATGTGTGGAGCAATTTACAGGATCAGGGCCATCACATTAGTCACTGCATTATTATTAAAAGGATATTTTCATTCTGTCAGCTTTATTTTAGAATTAGGCAGCATTCTCTTTTAAAGAAAGAGAAGGACATCCTCATTTAAAAACCGATCAGAAATACTTTAAACTTACCAAAGCTCTGTCAATATATACACAGCCCAAGTTTCCAAACCCTTCCTCCTGAGAGTTGCCTCTCATCCCCTCCCCCCGCCTCCATCCCCAACCCCAGGAGTTGCTAACATGAGTAAGTACTAATGTAAGAATGGGATTGCTGGATCAGGTGCTTAAACTAGTAAGAGGCTTTTTTGTGTGGTTTCTGTGTTGCTTTTTCTCGCTGACCATTTAAAGTGTATTAAGCTTAAAGGTACAAGGGATACTGTGCTGCCCGGGCTTACTTGAGTATGTGATGTTTGCTTGAGTGACAACAAAATCAAGCAGAAACTGTTTTGTAACACTCTCTAGGGCAGGGATCAACCACCCCTGGCACGCATGTCAAACTTGACACGCACACCTATTCTGCCCCTGCTGGCCTCACCGCCCCGCCGGGGGCCCCCCCCCGGGAAGCACAGCCATCAGGAAAAAGGAGCCACAGTGCACAGGGCTCCTGGCCCCACCCCCTAAATGGGGAGCACAGGCAAGACGAAGGAGTTGCGGCACACAGGCCTCCTGGCTCCTGCTGGCCACATCCCCCAGCTGTGGCTAGGAGCCCCATGGAGGGGCGGGGCCAGCAGGGAGAAGGAGTCCCTCTCCCCACCCCCAGCACCTGTTGAGGGTAGGCGGGCGGGGCTGGCACGGGGGCCAGCAAAGGTTTCCAACCCCTGCTCTAGCGGCTGAATTCTCAATGGGGCTTAGATGGCATGACCCTGAGTGTCACAGTACATAGCTTCCAAGTAATGAGAAAATCACAGGAACAACCCTGCAATCCACAAAGCCTGAGGGTATGTCTTCACTGACGGTGACACACTCAGCACCAACAGATCAATTCTTCAGGATCACTGAACAGAAGTGGAGACCCACATGGGATGCCACGCTAATTAGAATTTAGGAAGTCAATCAGAGACATGCAAGCTACTTTACAAAGCTTTTGTATCTCCCGTTAATTGCTGCTGACTTTTGCTGGCAGCACAGACCAGGCATGACTTAGGCACTAACGTCCCTATCTATACAAGAGAGTCACCTTAGACTGCAATCCGAAAAAGCCACTGTGCTTAACTTGTATGTCTATTACTTGTTTAGTTTCGCTATGTGTTTGGGTGTGAAGAGATTTTTCTTCTCAGTTGGAACACTTTTCCCCTGAAGCTCCCCTGCTTGTCACATGCTCTCATGCACACAAATCACCAAGTTCTTCAACCGGTCCCCAGGGGACTGATTTTCACACACTTACTCATGCTGAACAGTACCTGAGCGATTAATCTGCAGGTGGTGCCATTGAAATGAATGGAGCTCTTTGTGGAATAGCATACTACTCAGTGTGAGCAAGGGTTTCATAATCCGGCCCCATATGTCAGCTAAATTAGAAAACTCTGGTACTCCACTTAAGTGATGTACCTCCTGTAGACCTATACCATTAGATATTTATTGATTCCAAGGCCAGAAAGGACCGTTATGATCATCCAGTCTGATCTGCTGTATAACATGGGCCATAGAGCTTCCCCAAAATAAATCCTAGAGCAAGTCTTTCAGAACAACATCCAATTTTGATTTAAAAATTGCCAGTGATGGAGAATTCACCATGACTCTTGGTTAATTACCCCCACTGTTAAAAATATGCACCTTATTTCCAGTCTGAATTAATCTAACTTCAATAGCCAATGGATAACATTATACCTTCCTCTGCTAGATTGAAGAGCACATTTTCAAATATTTGTTGCCCCTGTAAGTACTCAGAGACTGTAATCAAGCACCCCTTTACCTTCTCTTTGGTAAATTAAATGGATTCAAGAAGCCAGTCTATCATTATACAACATATTTTCAAATTCTTTAGTATTTCTCATGGCTCTTCTCTGAACTCTCTCCAATTTATCAACATCCTTCTTGAAGTGGGGACACCAGACCTAGACACAATATTTTAGCAGTCACACCAGTGTCAAATACAGTGTTAAAATAACCTCTTTAGTCAAGATTCCCCATACACTTTTGGTCCTAAAGTAAAATGGGACTAAGGCCTTTGGGTTTTCTAAACTGTCTCCAAGCACAGGCCTTGTCATTATTTATAATTCATGTTTAATTTAAGTGTTTTGAGTTCAAGCACCAATTTTAACATTGTAATTTTGAAATTTTAAAAAGTCCCTTGCAGGCTTTAATATTATTTCTGGCGGTGGGAGGGTAATGGCACAGTAAAAATAATGGCATTGTAAGCATCTAAGTGCGCTCCCACTGGTTGTGATCATTTTTCTTCATTTGTTTAAAATAGCAGTGTATTTTTAATGAGCAACTACCACCCATGAAAGCACATTTAGGTCACATTGATAACTACAGGCCTATAAATGTGAGAGTCAAGTTCACTTACTCAGAAAGGTCAGTTTTTAGGTTAACCAGGGAATTAAAGCTTCTGAAACATAAGACTGATTATGCTTCATTTCAGACTTGTTTATAACAAGTAATCCCTAAACCAATGTATGAGTGCCATCCAGGTCCAGTAGGCTGCTAGGCAAACTCAACTGATTGCAGAGGGAATTGAGGATGCTTACAACCCTGCAGCACTGAACTCTTTGGTAATGGGGTGCCCAGCCCACACAAGGCCACTAGGCAGGCCAATTAACTGCCCAGGAAACACCCAAAGAAGGAGACAGGGAGCAAGCCAATAATAGGAAATGGGGCATCACTGGTGGGAACAGGAGGGAACAGTCCAGGAGCTGTGAGCAGCAAGGGACTGATAAGAAATAGCCTATATTCACTCCCTGGGAGGAGGGAGCTCAGACTGGCAAACCCAGAAAGGGGAGGAAGGAATCCAGGTTAAGCAGGAAGAAGCCCATGGAAACAGGAGCAAGGTGCAGGACTATAAAGACCTTGGCTGCTTGTTATAGTGCCCCTGAACTGGAACTGCCTAGAGAGTTGGAATGGGTTCCCCACCTCCCTGCCAATGAAAAGTGGCATAGGGTGTTGGAGATGCCAGCTGACCCAGAAGGACTTGGATTTCCCCAGAGGGAAGCCTTAGTGACCTGGTCAGTAAGCCAAGTCATGAGCAGGAAGTTGCAGACGCGGGAGTGAGAGGGGCCACGGGTGAGACACCACCAGAGGAGGGCAGGATCTAACAAGGCCTAATCCCCAGAGCAGCCAGGAAGAGGCATCCACCATGTGAGGCAAGTGAAATGCAGGACACCTTTCCACAGAAACGAATTAAGATGTTGTTCCTTCAACAAGCTCTGCATGGACAGAGCCTTGAGTTGGCATTATTATTTGTGTTATCATAGCACCTAGGAGCCCTAGTCACAGACTAGGATCTTACTGTGCTAGGTGCTGTACAAACACACAACATAAAGATAGCCCCTGCCCCAAAGGGCTAACAGTGGGGTATTACTGAAATCAGTGGGATTTGACCTGTATGGAGCTCCTTGCAGGACTGGACCCTCCATTCACACTGTGCAAAATAGAGATGACAAGGAACAGCGTAAAATTTTATATACAGAATTTACTTTGAAGTAGCATGTCATTGTCCTTTAAATTGGTGAAATAACTTACAAAACCTTCTGTAACAGCAAAGCGTTCTAATGACTTCCAACTATAAAAGAAAAGGGAAATTTCTGATTACTTGCTTGACCTGTTTTGAAATACTACTTCCTTGGCTCTATTGCCTACGATATATGATGATACGATAGATTGCACGTTTAGTAAGTTCGCGGATGACACCAAGCTGGGGGGAATGGTAGACACGCTAGAGGGCAGGGACAGGATTCAGGGACACTGAGCCAAAAGAAACCTCATGAGGTTCAACAAGGACAAGTGCAAAGTCCTGCACCTAGGACGGAAAAATACCATGCACTGCTACAGGCTGGGGACCGATCGGCTAAGTAGCAGTGCTGTAGAAAAGGACCTGGGTGTTATGGTGGAGAGGAAGATGGATATGAGCCAACAGTGTGCTCTTGTTGCCAAAAAGGCCAATGGCATATTGGGCTGCATCAGTAGAACTGTTGCAAGCAGATCGAGGGATGTGATAATTCCCCTCTATTCAGCACTGGTGAGGCCACATCTGGAATACTGTGTCCCGTTTTGGACTCCCCACTACAGAAAGGATGTGGACAAATTAGAAAGAGTCCAGCGGAGAGCAACGAAAATGATTAGGGGGCTGCGGCACATGACTTACGAGGAGAGACTGAAGGAACTAGGCTTATTTAGTCTACAGAAAGGAAGACTGAGGGGGGATTTGATAGCAACCTTCAACTACTTGAAGGGGTGCTCAAAGAGGAGGGAGCTAGGCTTGTTCTCGATGGTAACAGAGGACAGAACAAGGAGCAATATTTTCAAGTTACAGCTGGGGAAGTCGAGGTTTGATATTAGGAAAACTTTCTCACTAGGAGGGTGGTGAACCATTGGAATGGGTTGCCTAGGGAGGTGGAATCTCCATCTTTGGAGATATTTAAGGTCCCATTAGACAAAAGCCTGGCTGGGATGATTTAGTGGGAGTGGTCCTGCTTTTAGCAGTGGGTTGGACTAGATGACCTCATGAGGTCCCTTCCAGCCCTAAGGCTATGTCTACACTTAGGGATTTAGGTCGACTTTACTTAGTCGACTTTAATAAGTCAACTTTAAGTCGACCTTATTAAGTTGATTTAGAGAGTCCACACAGGACTCTTAAGTTGACTTAAGGAAATGCCAATGTGGATGCAGAGTAAATTAAGTCCACTTAAGCCTGCTTAAGTCAACTTCATTTACCAGTGTAGACACACCCTGAGATTCTTTGATTCTATATACAGCCATTAGCAAAGTCACAAGTGAGTTCTGCAGGTCAATGCACTTTTTATTACAGATATATACATGCTCTACAGTGCATATTGCCATGGCATCTGGGCTTCTCACATACATGGATGGTTTTAACCCCCAAATACTTGGTGACTTAGGTGATTTAGTATCACCCTCACTATACCAGGCACAAACAGGTCAATCAATCCTGCAAGATGCTGAGCATGATGTCCTTAATCCAGCATAGTACTTAAGAACGTGCTTAATTTAAACATGAATAGGTTGCCAACTGTCAATTTACAGACAGTCTGAAAAAAGTATGCAAATGTCCTGCTGTCCATAAGTCCATAATTAAAACATCTGGAAAAATCTCTCCCTCACTCAGCCAGCAGGAGGGAGAGGAGCAGAGTCAGAGCCACTGGCTAGCTTGACACAGTGATACTGAGCAGTTGGATGATGCCTTCTGGATGCTAGTGCTGGAAGACTTCCATTTCTGTGTATGCTGGGCTGCTCAGGGGGCCGCAGGGGAAGCACTGTGGGACACATACCCACAATGCAACCTGTTATTCTGACTTTACAGCTGGTAATGGAGATCCAAGAAGCCAGAGCATGGAGTGTTGTGTGGGCACTCTACTCCAGCTTTATTATGTCCATGTATCAACATCAACTTTAGATGGTGCCCAAGTGTAGACATAGCCTAAGTATGTGGATAAGACAAACCAGCCAGATACCTGGGAAAGAATTCTCTGCAGTAACTCAGAGCCCTCCTGATCTAGTGTCCCTCCACCAGCCACTGGAGATATTTGCTGCTAACAGTCACAGATCAGCTTCATGCTATTGTAGGCAGTCACATCATACCATCCCCTTCCTAAACTTACCAAGCTGAGTCTTAAAGCCAGTTAGGTTTTTTGCCCCCACTGCTCCCCTTGGAAGGCTGTTCCAGATCTTCACTCCTCTAATGGGTAGAAACCTGTATCTAATTTCAAGTCTAAACTTCCTGATGGCCATTTTATATCCATTTGTTCTTGTGTCCACATTGATGTTTAACTTAAATAACTCCTCTCTCCCTGGTATTTATCCCTCTGAGTTATTTACAGAGAGCAATCATATCTCTCCTCAGCCTTCTCTTGGTTTGGCTAAACAAGCCAAGTTCCTTGAGTCTCCTCTCATAAGGCAGGTTTTCCATTCCTCAGATGATCATCCTAGTAGCCTTCTCAGCACCTGTTCCAGTTTGAATTCCTCTCTCTCAAACCCGGAAGACCAGAATCTCCCACATTATTCCAGATGAGGTTTCACTAGTGCCCTGAATTAGGTACCAACACTTCCCTGTCTCTACTGGAAATACCTCGCCCGATGCATCCTAAAACTGCATTGCCATCTTGCACAGGTGCATCACATTGATTTTGATGTAGTGATGTTTTTAAACCATTGAACTAGTGGCCCTCCACCTATGCTGGTTTAGGTACATATATATAATTCATCAAAAAATTTTACTTTGGCAAGAAAAACATTTTGTCTGTATCAAAAATGTATATAGGGTACAAATGCACCCCAAATGTGGTACACTGTTGCTGTATTTTTAGTAGTTCCATGGACACATTTGCTTCTAGTGAGTGTATCCTGTAATAGACAGCATATGTTAACTGACAAGCAACGCAGTGACGGCGGTTGCTGCATACAGTCACCCTAAAGTAGAAAGTACTCCAGGGAGGTTGGTCCCTTCAAACATGAGTATGCCCTGGTCTACACTTACTGCGGTTTTCGGCAGCAGTTGAAGAGATATAGACAAGCTACATAAAATAACTTGCATATCTCCCTTCCTCTTTCTAACACCTATTTACCACAGTGTTTCCATTGTGCTGAATCGACGGGAAATGGCCTCTGGTCACCTCAGCACCGCTCTTTTTAAGAGAGTGGACTTACCAGAGCGACTTCCCAATCGACTGAGCGGGTCTGCACTGGAAAGATCAAAAACTGACAGCAGCAAATTTGCCACTGTCAGTATAGACTTGCTCTATGTTAGGTCTCCTCAGCACAGAGCAGAGTGATGCTGGTTCTCTTTGCCTAAAACCCTTGAGGATTTGCTGTCTAGGTATTGTACTTCAAACATTACAGGCCCAGGAGACTCAAAGGGATTTTCTGTGTTGCGCAATTCAAGATACAGGCATGATATTCTCATTCTGACCTTCTCAAAATGATTTACAATTCGGAAAGTAATGATGATGACGACAACCTATTGGAACGATAGTGACTTTTTTTGTGCCAGATTATGTCAAAACTTGCTCTGAGAAGGAAGATCATGTTTCTGTTGGTTGTCTGAATACAAACTTGATGAACATTGACCAACTCGTGTTCAGCCCTGCTATGAGACTGGAAGAAATAGTTAGTGTTAACTTCCTCAGCAGTAATCAGCATGTATATTCTAGTTAGTTCTAGAAGATGGGAAGAGATGGTGGATGCTGAGTGTCGATAGAATCTTCAGAGATTTTAGCTGCTAAGTGATAGTAAATTGCTATTATTATATTATGTAGTATTATATCTGATTATAACAAAAGTTTGAAACTTACAGATTACTGATTCAAAGTGAGGAATGTAATTTATTTTACGAACTAAATGGTCAACCAAGCCCCTCATTTTGGAATCAGAAGTACACAATCAGGCAGCACAGCAGCAGAGACCAAAAAAATAGAATAAAATAAAAAGCAATTGCTGTGCAGTATTCTGTTAAACATAAACTACTAAAAAAAGGGGGGAAGGAGTTTAAAAGAATATTTGACAAGGGTACAGACACTGTTTTTGTGATTATTTCACTTCAATTAAGTTGGTTAGAAGCAGCATTTTTTTTTCTGCACTGTAAAGTTTCAAAGCTGTTTAAAGTCAGTGTTCAGTTGTAAGCTTTTGAAAGAACAACCATAACATTTTTTTCAGAGATATGAACGTTTCTCAGGCTGATTCTCCGCCATCAGTTCGTTTTTCCATATTCAATTGAGCGGTCTGTTAGAACGCGCCCAATTGAACATGGAACCAAAGCTCTAACTCCAGCCTCATAACTGGATTAGCGCTTTGTTGACCAGCCACCATTTCCGGTCAGCTTAGCACAGTGTGTAAGAATTAGTTAGGAAGTTATTGGGAGATATGCACGGTATTTTACGTACCTTGCGTATCTCCTGTCGACTGCCGCCGAAAAGCGCGGCAAGTATAGGCTTGGGCTCAGTTAAAAACAACCTCCGTTCCCGAGGCATTAATAACTTGGAGGGTTTGCTGTGTTGTAAAAGGCACTTGGCAAAGCATAGGATCACAGCTCGGCACTTCACATGAATAGGTGGAGAGATGCGTATCTGACATGGCTCACAAATGTATATAGCTAAAGCTATGACATAAATAAACCCTGTGTGAGCTTTGCTACAAAACACAGAGTTTTGTTTAAAAAAAAATACCTTCATTTTCCTCCGTCTATTTGCTTGATTGGCTTATGCCACAATATAGACAACTAAGGCCTTGTACACACTACAAAGTTATTGCGCGATAAAGCCCTTTATCGCGCAATAACAAACAGAGCGTACACACACAACTTACTGTTATTCCGCGTTAAGTCCCTTCTTTTTGCGCAAAATGTAAACCACCTAAACGAGCGTGGTTGCTGCTAACGCGGAATAGTTGTTGCGCGATGGCCCGTGTGTGTACGCTTCTCGCGCAATGTGAAAATTCCGGAAATGGCCCACAATTCAAATTCCCTCCCTTCTGCACTTCCGCCTGTACTCTATCGCCGTGACGTCATTTTTCCCGACCTCCTCTTCTGTCCCGCGAATTTTTGAATTCACCACTCTCCCTTCTGCCTCGCTGTTCAGTGCTGCTGCCTCTGTGTGCTTAGCTTGCAATGTCGTCGCGCCGCAGCAAACGAGCTCCAGCCTGGACAGCAGCAGAGGTGATGGACCTGATAGGCATCTGGGGAGAGTCCGCCGTGCAGTCACAGTTACGGGGCAGCCGGAGGAATTTTGACATTTTCGGTCAAATTTCAAAAGCCATGACCGAAAAGGGGTACGAGCGAGACACCCTGCAGTGCCGGGCAAAGGTGAAGGAGCTGCGGATAACATTTCACAGAGCCAGAGAGGCTAACCGGCGCTCTGGCTCCGCGCCAGCAACGTGCAGGTATTATAAGGAGCTGGAGGCGATCCTGGGCGGCGATCCCACAACCACCCCGAACTGCACGGTAGACACTTCGGAGACTGCACCCCAAACAGAGAAGGCAGCAGAAGGCGACGAGGCACTTGTGGACGAGGAATCAGAGGATGAAGACTACGAGGACGGAGAGAGCGGAGCCACCGACCCAGGGAGCCAGGAGTTATTTTCCACTCAGCCAGAAACAAGCTCCACTGATTCCTTCTCCACGCCTACCCAGGAATCATCAGAAGGCAGCTCTGGTAAGTCCCGTTCGCAGTGTTCTCTATTCTAGCTGCTACAGCTCAGCGTATACATGGTTTTTATGCAAGGGGTTTTCATTTTCTGTATCTTCAGTTCTGTACCTAACAGATGTGTAAAGGTGTTACTAGCATTACATAAAAAGGTCATCAATGTATGCCTCGATTTCCAAGTAGTCGTTCCCTTTCAAGTCACTGAACGCGTTATCCAAATATTTCCAGAGTCTTCTCTTGAAATTACATGGTAGAGCGTTCCTTTGCCCTCCACCATTCAGGGACACTCTTCCTTTCATCCTCGCAAGCACTGCTGCGGGTACCATTGCTGCGCACAATCCTGCAGCGTAAGGTCCCGGCTTGAAGTCGGCAACATGAAGGAGATGCATTCTCGCTTGCAGAGGCACTCTAAGCAGTGTGAGATCTGCCTCTATTTCAGCCATCTCGGGCACGGGTTCAGAACTAGCAGTGGCAATAGTCAACTCTCCCTTGTACTAACTCAGCAACCCGTCCCAAGCTTTGGGAAATTTGTTACCGCCCCCCCATAGGTTCCCACTTGTGTATTGAAGGAATGTGTGGGTAGAACAACATTATTTGCTCCTGACCGTGGCGAGAACAATAGCGGCATTCTACATTTTTCATATCTGAACAGGAATGACCTTCGGTGGACAGTCTACAGCTGCAGCTGAGCGTCTGAGGAGGATAAGGCGGAGGCCTCGCAGGAGCAAGGAAGACGTCTTCCAGGAGCTCATGCAGTTCCATGAGGCCTCTGCGAGGGAGACAAGGCAATGGAGGAGGCAGTGTAGGCAGGACAGGAGACAGAGCAGTGCGAGGAGAGAGCAGCAGAAGGATGCCCTAATAGGCATCATGCAAGAGCAGACCAACCTCCTCAAGAGCATGGTCGGTCTGCTCCAGGCTCGCACCCCCCATCATCAGCCTCATATGCCTTTCAGTGCATCCACGCCACATTCCCCCCCCAGACAGTTTTTAGACCACCATGGACATCCATGGTGTAGTGGTAACAGAACCCCTCCCCCAACGTATGTAGTTGAGTCCCGCACCTATACCCACCTTTAGTCCCTTCTCCCATCAAACCCGAGTTTGGATAACTGTTAATCGAATAAAGTTGAAACCTTGTTAAACTTAATCAGACTTTCTTTATTTGTTTCAGTAATTTAACATTAACGGCTTTTGATTTAATGAATGATTATATGGGAAAAAAACAGAAGTTTTAGAGCTAATTTTTTAACAGTCGAAAAATATAGAAAATGGTTACTAATTAAACTCAAAGGTACAATCTTAACCAACAGTACTAAAATGGGTTTTTAACGCATCCCTTATGCGAACTGCCCTTAGCTGCGCCCCCCTGATACCCCTCGTGTCTGGTTGCTGGTAGGCATTTTCCAGACGTTGTGCCTCAATGGTCCAAGAGTTCCTGAATCTCTCCCCCCGGCTTTCACATATATTGTGAAGAACACAGCAAGCAGAAATAACTATTGGGATCTTGTCCTCATGAAGATCTAGCCTGCCATACAGCGCTCTCCAGCGCGCTTTTAAACGGCCAAAGGCACACTCCACAACCATTCTACATCTACTTAACCGGTAATTGAAACGCTCCTTGTCAGGATCCAACTTCCCGGTGTACGGCTTCATGAGCCAAGGCATCAGTGGGTAGGCGGGGTCCCCAAGTATCACCACTGGCATCTCTACACCGTCCACAATTATTTTCTCATCTGGAAAAAAGGTGCCCGCATGTAGCCTTCTGAATAGTCCAGAGTTTCTAAAGATGCGTGCATCGTGCACCTTTCCAGACCAGCCAGCATTAATGTCCATAAAGCGACCACGGTGGTCCACCAGTGCCTGTAGAACCATCGAAAAGTATCCTTTCCTATTTATGTATTCAGAGGCAAGGTGGTCGGGAGCGAGAATAGGGATGTGAGTCCCATCTATTGCACCCCCACAGTTCGGGAAGCCCAACTCATTAAATCCTGCGATGATCTCCCTCACGTTTCCCGGGGTCACCATCCTCCTGAGCAGAATACGGTTGATGGCTCTGCATACTTGTGACAGTGCCACTCCAACGGTCGAGCGTCCAACCCCAAACTGGTTTGCGACCGAGCGGTAGCAGTCTGGAGTCGCCAGTTTCCAAAGTGCGATAGCCACACGCTTCTCCACGGTCATGGCGGGTCTCATCCTCGTGTCCTTGCATCGAAGGGCAGGGGCAAGCTCCTGGCATAGCTCCATAAATGTGGCTTTCCGCATTCTAAAGTTCTGTTGCCACTGATCATCATCCCACAGCTGAAGGACGATTCGTTCCCACCAGTCTGTGCTCGTCTGCCGGGACCAAACACGGCGGTTCAGGCTGTGTTGCTGGTCCACGAAACTGATCAGAATGTCCGTTTTGTTTTCAATGCTGTCATCATCCGAGACCGAGTCATCCGTGTCATGCTCTGAATCATAGCCAAAGGCAAACCGCAACAGAATCTGGGCTGTGTTCACAATGCTGAAGGCAGCATTCAAGATCACAGCAGAATCCATGTTGATTATTAAAAGGCAGTTCCGGAAACCGGTTGCTTCAATTTGAAATTCGCGCTCGTTGCTATTGGCAACTGCTGGGTAGCGTCGGTAGCGCAATGCACCACGGGAGATGATACTGGGGACTCTGGGATAGGTACCCACAATCCCCTTTGCTTTACTGGAGGACTGCGATCAGAAGGGGGGGGGCTTTGTTCCGTTCGAGCAAGCATGGTGTGTACGCGATCTCGCGCAACAACAGCCACGGGAGAATTAATGCGGAAGAGGATTATTGCGCGATAAAAATGGTAGTGTGTACATAGCCTAACACTGCAACCCCACATGCACAAGCTGCTTACATAGGAGCCTTTCTTCTCTACAAAGAAAAATCATATTGGCCAGCTTCTGATTTCTTTCTATATTGCGTATGCATGTTGCTTTGACCTGACCCCTACAGCTTCCTAGCAAATCTATGCCTGTGGCGATTTTCATTTGTTACTGGAATTATCAATGTGTTTTACCTTTAATTAATTTTTTTTATTTCTGTGAGGGAGAAGGGGAGTTATAATGGCATCACCTTGAATGTCAGTGCTATTTTTGGAATAAAAGGGGAATGGAGTTCATACTATGGATAACTGAAGAGCATAAATAGAGATCTGGCTTGAGCACCTGGGGGGGCATGCTTCCAAAGGGGGTGCTCTTCCACTTGTGCCAGAGACAGCACTAAACTGGTTGATGCTTCTTGTTGATATTGAAAGAAGGAAATGCTATATATGGTCACATAGATAAAATGCTCCTTAGGATGCTTTGTTATTCTTTATAGCACAATTTTTTAGCTCTTAAAAATTTTTACTTAAAAGAAATTCTGGTTATGTTAGCAAGTCTTTATCAACCCCCAACAGTCCCTTAATTAGTCAACATTCAATTGAAACGTTCCATAAGATCTGGTGCTTCACTCGTCTTACCATAAGATAAGATGGCCAGACCATGACCATTCGTTAACGTGGACAAAGCCGTAATTAGCTAACCTATCAAGCTGCTTCAAGCATCCATGTTACAAATAACAGTGCAAGACAAAATCTTTAAACTCTTACCAAAGCAGGAATTGACAAAGCCATACCACATACAACCATATTCCCCTCCAATCCATTTGCCATGGATGTTGGATACAAAACTCAGTGTGGTGCCAGAGACACACACCAACATGTCACTGGTACTGATGTTCAGCAGGAGCATGTTCACAGGGTTGCGCAGGGTTTTGAACTTGCAGAAGAGTATGAGAACAATCAAGTTATTCAGGAAGCCAAAAACCAAGATAAGCCCAAGAAAAACAGCCACTATGGTGTGCCCTGTTCTAGAGAGTCCAGTTTTGGCCTCATAAGGATCTGTAGAGGCCCCAACGCTCAGGTTGGCTGTCCAGTTGGTACTCATTTCTGCCATTACAGTAAGCTGGGGAGTGCAGAAATATTGAATGTTCTACTCCCAGATGGTCTAACTACATTACAGAAGTATCCCTCCATCACAATACGAATCAGCACTAGATTCTCGCGGTCTTCAGTTGGTGGGCTAACTTAGCCATGATAGAAAATAGCGTCTCAACGTGAATGAGCTTATTGCACGGGCGATTCTCTAATCAGTTGTCTATGGAATGCATCAGCTGCACAACAGAAGAGGCCGACTGTCCAATTTTTAAATCATGAAGGTGACATTGAGGCTATTTCAGATGATCACTTTTAGGCTGAAGGTAGAAGGCAACTGAAAAAGCTGTCTGAAATATGGCTTCTTTCTTCAGAGCAAAGCGAGTTCTAGTACCAGCATGCTACAGTCACTCCCACTGTCACAATAGCTTCTTCATGACAAACACATCCTGTGCATGGAGAGAAACAAGAAACATTACATCCAAGCCAGAACAATTCTTTTCATATGAACAACATCAAGAGGCTACATTGTGTAACAGTTCTTCACCTTGGACAAGAAGAACTTCCCTTAAAACTGAAGTATTTTGTTTTCTCTCTGTATAAATAAAGTCAGTTATTTAATGTCTTCAGGAGCTTTTTCCATTTATGAAAGCTATTCTAGAGGGTTTCCCTCTAGCCAGCAATCAATTATGCAAAAGACCATTTAGGCATGAGAAAATTCATAATAAAAATATTGTTTTATTTAAGCTTTCCAGTACAAACAGGGCTGGATTAAGGCTCCTGGGGGCCTTCGCTGCCCACTTTTGTGGGGGGCCTCCCTCTGCAGCAGCACCCAGTCTAAGGAGGGTGTGGGGGTGACATTCAGATGCATTGACGCTGGTGCCTGGCATACTCGCCAGCCATGCAGGACAGGCCAGCAGTCAGCACTGGGGCCAGGGGCCTGTGGGCAGGCTAGCTTTGGGAGTGAAGGAGCTGGTGCTTGGCACTGTGACCCAGCTGGGGATGGAGGGGCTGGCGTCCACAGACTGGCCAGCTTTTGGGGTGGGGCAGGGTGGCTGGCACTGGGGGACCAGAGCATAGCCTGCTCACAGCCAACTTTGGGGGCAGGGTAGGTGGGTGGTGCTCAGCCCTGGGACCACAGATCGCCACCCACAGTGGCGGGGCTGGTTGGCAGCACTCAGCCCTGGGGCCCACAGACCAGCCAGCCACGGGGGCAGCACGGGCTAGCAACACTCAGCGCTGGGGCCCAGCTAACCCGGGGGAGGTGGGAGAGCACAGACCAGCAGCTTGGGGACACAATGGCGCTGGCACCTGGCATGCTAGCCCGCCACATGTGTGATGCAACATGGGCTGGTGGTGCTCAGCCCAGCCGACACCTGATTTATTTTTGTGGGGATCGAGGCAGCAGGGCATTCCCAAGCCTAGGGCTGCAGCCCCTAAAATCCCTTTGTTAATCCAACTCCAAGTGCAAAGAATGTCTCTGAAGCTGTGTTTATACAGTTCTCAACACAGTCTCAGTCCTGACTGGGGTCTTGGGGGAGGAGTGGGTGGGGACTACCATATTATACGAGATTATCGATTACTAACTATTTGAGGGAAAGGACAAAACAGCTTTCATACCCAAGAAGTTGCATTCCTTGAAGGGTAATGTATTCCAAGACTGAAAGACCTATGAGACTAATTTCATTTCTATCTACAGTCACTGGCTACCAGATGTTAGTCTCCACTATTTATAATGCCATTATTTATAGACTCCAACCAGCTTCTCAACAGGTTTTTTTCTCTCACAAATTTAAAAATGTATATCCTATATGTTCATTATATAAATATATTTATATTTGATTAAACTGTAATTGATTAATACCGCAGAGATAACATTTAAGGAAAAAGGAAACTAGTAAAGGACAACATCATAAAAAAGGTATTAATTTCTTAGCCACACCTTTTGAAACAGGTTGCTGAGAATATGCTTTATAATATAGTTCTTATTTAACCTAAATTTTTCATTAAAAGGAAACGTACGGACAGTTATGGTGTTGTAGAGATTTACATTCCAAGTTGAAAAGTGCACACTATCTTTAGTTTCCTGAACTAAAAGACAAATTTTAAAAGGGAGTTAAAATTTCCATTTCAGCAGCCGTGTTCTTAGAAAGATTATTTATTATTTATATTTATTCTTTATAAATGAAATATGTTCTCCTTCGCATTGCTATTAACCAGTAGTTCCTCTGAGGAGTACTTGCTAGAAAGGTGCATCGTGACATCACAAAATTATGGCACAAAACAGATAAACAAGAATTTACTGAAATTCTGTTTTGCTGTTTCATGCCATATCTCTCTGGTGCCATGAGGCACCTTTCTAGTAAGTATTTTTTCTTCATACTGTACTGTGCTTGCAAAGTTATTGTGCATATCTAAACAGTCATATTGTTTCATCCATCTCATGAATGTAGTGATTTTATTTAAAATTTAAAGTACACACTGTATCCTAGACTCATAGACTTTAAGGTCAGAAGGGACCAGTATGATCATCTAGTCTGACCTCCTGCAAAATGCAGGCCTCAAGACCTCACCCACCCACTCCAGCAATAGGCCATCAACATATGACTGAGTTATTTACCTCCTTAAATCATGATTTAAGGACTTTAAGATACAGAGAATTCACCAGTAGGTGAGCCATGCCCTGTACTACAGAGGAAGGCGAAAAACCCGCAGAGCCCAGGCCAATCAGCCCGGGGGGAAAATTCCTTCCCAACCCCAAATATGGCGATCAGTTAAACCCTGAGCACGTGGGCAGCTCTCAACAGCCAGTTACCCAAGAAACAATTCTCTGTAATAACACAGAACCCACCCCATGTACTCTCCCCTCTTAGGCCACTTGTATATCCATCATGACTTGACCTTTATGATTTATAAAACATAGCTATTTTCATGAGCCATTTCCATTACTAATTTACAGTCAAAAAAGTTGATTCTTTCTGTCTCTCCCCCATTTATCAGAGGTAGAATAATCTGGTTTGATAAGGTAAAGCCAAGATAAAGTCTATGACAGTACCTCTTAAATTGTCCTGGACAAGTCTGGTTCTGAGCTATAGAACGATGAAGTGAAAATGATTATTTCTGCTCTGTGAACGAGATGCACTTTAAACACAACTACAATTAGCTTTAGAGCAGTAGCATGGATGTATGCAAGAACAAAATGCAGAGGAAGGAACTAAAAATGGGTTTATTACATTAAGCATTTCTAGGACACTAATTTCACAGTGGGTGAGTCCAACAGTTGCCACACAAGAATGGCCATACTGGGTCAGACCACTGGTCCATTTAGCCCAGTATCCTGTCTGTTGCCAAGTGCCTCAAAGGAATTCTGCAGAACAGGGAAATGTATCAAGTGATCCCTCCTCCACCATCCAGTCTTTACAGCATCCCCTGGCAACAAGTTCCACAGGGGGGACTGTGCTTTGTATAGAGACAACTTCCTTATGCTCATTTTAAACCTGCTGCCTATTAATTTCACTAGCTCTTGTGTTATGTGATTTCATAGACTTCTATCATAGACGCCACGAATTGGACGACTAAACTGACTATTTATTCCTATCTTTTAACCAGTTATTGGTCCAGGAGAGGACCTTGCCTCTTACCCCATGACTGCTTACTTTGCTTAAGAGCCTTTGAGGAGGGATCGTCTCCAAGGCTTTCTTAAAGTCCAAGCACACTGCATCCACTGAATCACCCTTATCCACATTTGCTGACTTCCCTCAAAGAATTCTAATAGACTGATGAGGCATTATCTCCCTATAGAAAAATCACATTGACTCTTTCTCAACATATTGTGTTCCCTATGGGTATGTCTAAACACCATTAAAAATCCACAGCTGGCCTGAGCCAGGTGACTTAGACTCATGGGGTTCGGATGTCAACACTGTAATTCAACAGCCCCACAGTCCAAGCCCCCACAAGCCTAAGCTAGCTGGCATGAGGCAGTTGCAGGTGTAAACATACTCAAAGTGTCTGATTGACTATAGCTTCAACCAGTTTGCCTGGTACTGAAGTTGGGTTCACCAGCCTGAAATTGCCAGGATCCTTTTTTTCCAAATCAGCATTATATTAGCAATTCACCAGTCATATAGTTCAGAGGTGATTTAAGCAACAGTTCTCCAGTATCATAACTGAGTTCCTTTAGAACTCTTGGGTGAATACCAACTGGTCCAGGTGACTTATTGCTCTTTAATTTATCACTTTGTTACAAACCTTCTCTATTGACACCTCAGTCTGAGATAGTTCTTCAAACTGGTCACCTAAAACAGAATGGCTCAAGTGTGGGAACCTCCCTCACAGCTTCTGCATTGAAGACTGAAGCAAAGAACTAATTTCAAACTAGTTTGTGACCATTAGATGCAGCTCTGTGTTGAGAAAAAGCAATCAAACTGCTCCAAAGAAGAGCTCAAGGAGGGTTAGCCAGCACGGTCATCTGGATAACTGTCTATTTATAATTGTATTTTCCTGTATATTAACTTTATATCAATCTAAAAATCCAGTCTACTCTTTTTCACTACTTCCCATACAGTTTTACTCATTGCTTTTGCATCTGACCACTTGTTCTGGGGGGCTCAGAGCAGGGCAAGTCTAACTCTGTCTTCAGTTATACTCAATCACCTGGAGAGCAGAAATTTGACTTCAAAGTTCATCTACACACGGATTTTGTAGTGCTATAAGTATTTCAGTTAGGAGCGTGGGAATATTTTTAAACCAAAATAGTTATACCGATACAACTCATAGTGTGAACACAGCTATACCAGAGTAAAGGTGCCTTTATACCAGAATGTTTTATTTCCCTTCCTGTATGGAAATACGCTATACTAGTATAAGCATTTTTGTACCAATATAATTGCATCTAAACACGGAGAGTTGTATCACTTTAATCATGCTGTAATACAATATACCTTTTGTGTATAGACAAGTCCTTAGGTTACCAACAAGCAAGTGAACAACTTTACATATGTGAGTATCTCTACTGAATTCATGAATAAAAACCTGGTACACAATATACATGCATGTTTGCAGAACTGGGGCCTCACACTATCAACTCCATAAGGCCGAGTATGTTTTTATCATTTTGTAAAGTGCCATTAACTTTTCCTGTATATGACAATAATATTTAGCTCCTTCACAGAAATATAGAACAGTTGTGTATAGGCCAGAGAAATATATAATATTAAAAACACACACACACACACACACTTCGGGGAGGTCAACTGATGCACCCAAATAACATAAAAAACAGACTGAGTAAGGTTTGCTTAAGTCCCCAAGAAGAGATAAGGATATCTAACTGGGAAAGTCTGCAGTTCTATTCTTGATAAAAATAGGTCCCATATTAAAAACACAAATACCACATCCTAGATTTCTTATGGATAAACCACATGCCAAACGATGCTGTTAAGAAAACTGCTGGGCTTCATTTATTTATTTGAGACTCTGAGTTAAATTTATCCTGTTTTAAGATTAGCATTTAATTGAGTAATAGGTATTTAATCCTCCCAGGTGCTGAGTTCGGCTTTGAGATGTTCAAGCACCATCAATGCCAACTTACTTCACCATTATGCCAGAATGAGCCCTCAACCAGTATGACTTTTCAGCTTTTCTGATTAGCAAATTCTCAGCTGAACAGCCAATCCTGCTGTTTTTTAAAAATATTAAATCTCTAAGTGGCTTTCTAACATTTTAAAAAAATACCATTTGTAAATGACTGCCATGGCATTCCTCAAACCCCATTGCCACATCTCTCTGCATTAGCTTGCTTTTGGGTGGGAAGGAAAACACTGAAAATGCCTTACAGATTTGACCAAGTGAAATGGCTTCAACATCAGTGCAAGTCACCAACACGCCCCAAGAGCATGCTTTTTTAATTTTATCTATTACAAATTTTAAAATTAGTTCTAACAAATTGTAGACAATAAGATGCCGCATGCAGGGATTGCCATCATTGTTAGCAATTTCCTCAGAAGCAATCTTGTGGGAAAAGGGGGAAATCAAGTAAATATGGTCGGATCAAGCTATTCCATTCAACTTTGCCCAGAAAGGACTTAATTTGTGCCCTGAAAGTTACTGGGCTTGCTAGTATTAAAGGGTTTTTGCTTTATATTTGAAATTACATATTTTATTTCTGTTTGAGGGATTTTTGATCTAGATTATGTTGCAAAATTGTAAATTATCCCAGAGAATGGTCCTTGATTCCCTTCCAAACTTAATTGTTGAGAAGATTCTAAAAAACGCATTCAAATGTCCAAAACCACTTGCAAAAAAACAAAAAAGAAAACTTTCAGTTGGGAGACATCAGAGCAGTATAACAAATGTGTAGTTTGTTGTGGATATAGCCCTGAACAGTTATCCTATTTAAGCTTTTGCAGTAAATGCAGTGGTTCATTCTAAAAAAGGAATTTAAATACATTTATTCAGCACAAAAGTTTATTGAAAAATGAACATTTAAAACTTTTGATATTTCAAAGTAGATCTTGGCTGAAGGTCTTAAAGATGCAAACAACTAATTCTTGGATTTTATTCTGTATTAATGAGCATCCACCATTTCACCTAATCTGTTAAATAAAAGATAAATTTTCCTTTGAATTTTGAAACAGTAAATACAAACATGATCAGATCTTACCTTTTTAGTTTATATACAGCAAACCAAATTAATATAAATTATTTGAGTTCTTCATATGCAAAAGGGACAGACCAAAAGAATCCCACTATCAAATACTACTCAGAGAGAAAGAAAATATTTGGAACTCTCAAAGAATGACCAGGGAGCCACAGGGAGTATGGAGCCTCAAAGTGATATTTGATGGCACAGGAATAATTCAGATTCAGGTGTCTAGAAGCAATCCGAAAACAGAACTCAGACCAAGCTTTTTAAGCATTTACTGATCCCAATGATGGCTGGGTCCACAATCCTCTAAAATCAAACTACTTGTATAGATATTTTAGGAACCAGCATTTGAAAACTGTCCTCTCTTTGTACTAGCATAGTAAAACAAACTATAAAACAGGCTATTTAGCCTGTAACACTTGAGGGGAAGAGTACTAGTTTTAAAGATGGGTAGGGAATTGTTTTTGAGTATTAAAGCAATAAGGAAGGACAGGAGAATGGGTTTCAAGAAAAATCCTGAACTGGCACACTTTTTTAGCACTTAAAAAATTAAACTCATACTGTAGATATCTTTCTTATTCAACAAGGAGAAGCAAGAAATGTTCAGTGTTGTTCAATTCTAACTGCCAACTAGACAATACAGTTAAGATTAACATCAAACAAAAGTGATGAAGAGGTGCCATTTTGGGGACTTGGGTAGTAACTGGGATACTATTTTCAGCTTTACCAGCTGCAGCAGGACAAATCTTCAAGAGATAAAGAGAAAGGATATTCACTGCGAACCTTACAATTGCCCACACATTTACACTCTCTGACATCTGCCAGCAGAGTAAATATCTAACGCTATATGACAGAGAAGAAAAAAATACAACACGGGCTTGATCTTTGTTTGTTAACCTGGCTGCTTAAAACTTTTTATAGGTTTTTTTTCCTCTCTCCAGTTAACAATTTTAATCTGGTTTGGAGAAAAATGTATCAATCTTTTTAGAAGTCCGGATTAAAGAAAATCAAGTCTTCAGCACTGTGAAAGCCACTTCCCTTGAGCACCTGCAATGAGAAAAGATAACCACACCTGACCTCTGACCGGTACACGTCGGTTTCTCAGTGAGGGGTAGCAGCAAGGCTGAAAATTTGTAAGAGGTGAATGATTTGGGATAGGAAAATACCCAGCGTCAAGTGCAGCGGTTTTCAATGACTGTGTTAGGACACATTACTGTGTCACCACAAGTGTGTCATGGAGAGCCACGGAGGCAGCTGGAATCAGTCTGGAATTGGGGGGTTGGTGTGTGTCCCATAGGGTCACAACACAACATCAAGCCTGTTGCAACCTGGAAAAGGTTGAGAACCACTGACCTAGTGGGTTCCTCTCAGCACCTTCAGAGGAGCCCCTGTCCCTGCCCCACTGTATGCCTTGGGGCAGCGTGTTGCAGAGGGGCGGACCCGGGGAGCACAAGGCGAAGTGCTCCCTACTCCTGCCCCCAGAAAGGCTGCTCCTCCATTCCAGTCCCCAGCCCCGGGGCCACACACTACGCAGGGACGCGGGTCTCCCAAGCAGCGTGGCCGTGGCAGGTCCCTGCAAGCTCTACTTACTTTGCTAGGCGCGGGTGCACAGCTCGGCTCTCGATCCGCCCCGTCGGAGCCGAGGGTGAATTCAGCAGCAGCAGCAGCAGCAGCAGCTCACCCCAGAGTCCCGCCGCCCCGCATTTCCCGGCCCCCGAACGCCGCTGGCGGGGGCGCAGCCTGTGCGGAAGCAGGATCCCAGCGAACTTGGGCGGCGAAGTCTGTCTGTCCGTCCGGGGGCTCCGCGGCTGGCTGGCTGGCTCGGGAGGGAGGGAAGCGCCACTGGGCGCGCGCCCAAAGCCAGCGCTAAAGAAGGAGAGCGCAGCCCCCGCGCAGCGTACCCCTGTCCCCAGCCCGGCCCGAGCGCCCCGCTCGCCGCCCGGGAGGCAGCAGGCTCCGCCTCGCTCTCTGCCGATTGGCGAAGCCCAAGCGGAGGGCGGAGTCTCCGCGTGGCTCTGATGCCCTCTTTCTTCTCAAATCTGCCGCCTCCGGCCCGCGTCTGCACCTTTTCTGCGGCGGGAGCATCTGGGATCCAGCGCCTTATCTCCTTCGTTCCCGCCCGGCGGCAAACACCGTCCCCTGAAGGAACCGGGGCGGCTGCTGCGGGGAGAGAGGGTGGCCGCTAGCCGGGCTCCAAGTGCCCCTGGGGGATGACAGACATGACAGACAGACGCTCCTGTGTTGTGCATGGAGGGGGCTCTGCTCCTGCTGCGAGTCTGTGTGAACATCCTGGGGGCTGAACGACTAGCAGACCACCCCCACCCAGCTGTTCCCTGTGCTATAGCGTGGGGAGCTCCGCAGCTCCCTGCCTTCCCTCTTCAGCGCCCTGAATTTACATTTCGGCCAGCCAAAACCAGCAGGCAGCCTCCTCAGTGCCCCTGCCCAGGGCCGGCCCAACCATATACACGAACTAGGCAAACAGATCTGTTAGTCTTTAAAAGTGCCACCGGACTCTCTTTGTTTCTCTGCAATAGACTAACAGGGCTACCCCTTTGAAGCAAACTAGGCAGTCACCTAGAGCACCAGGCTTTGAGGGGGGGCCAAGTTAGATGGAAGTGATTTTTTTCTCTATTTTAAAAAAAACAATTTAATATGTTTTCAATTTTCTGTATACTGAATGGGGGGCAGCACCAAAGTCATAGTTCACCCAGGGCACCAAAAACTCTTGGGAAGGCCCTGCCCCTCCCATGAAAAGGAGCAGGGCCTACAGAGGACTGGACCCTCTTCCAACCTATCTGAAATCCAGGGCACCTTCTGTCCTGTTACTTTCTAGGAGAAGCATTGGGGTGGGGTCTGCCTGCCTGTCAGCACAGGATGGAATTGGGAGAGACAACTTTTGTCTCTCTCACTCCAGGGTTTTTGCCCTGGCCCCTGTTAAATCAAAACAATAAACCCAGCAGCCACCAGTTTAGAAGCTATCAACAAGGCACTTTGCCAGAGTAGGATACAAGGAATGAGACAAAAATTATTTTGGGGGTGGGGGAAGCAATCATTTCCTATTTGAAAGGCTGATTTTCAGGAGGGCAAGAAGTGAGATCATGAGATTATCCATAAATCTGAATGGCCAGTGGATAATCCACAATGCAGGCTTTCAGCACAGCTCCTTGCAGTATCTACTGATCTACAGGCTGGAGTTCCCACCTGTTCCCTTTGTTCGCAGTCATTTTGGAGTTGTGTTACTCTCAGTAGAGTTGTGTCACATGACCTAGGCAGTTATACACTGGGGTGAGAAAATACAGTGGTATTGTGAAGCTAGTTAGAGGTAGACTGTTCCTTCTTCAGTAAAATAAAAAAACAAAACACCTGCATTGACTGAGGCACCCAGCTGCTGAATATTTAACATGGCAGAGCTGCAGAGAAGGCAGCACGCTTCAAAAAGTAATAACATTTTGCAAGGCTTTTGTGATAACAAATGACAATCTTTAAATGCCTCACAGCTGTGTGATAAACTGACTAACAATACTTCTTTCTAGTCCCTTTACTAGAATTGCAACAGTCAGCTCTGGACTTCATCAATTTTGGATAGTGGGTGAATGAGCTTTCCCTCAGGGCTCATTAGCCCCTTCATCTTTGCTGCTTGTTGATGTGTGAAGGACCCTTAAATACAAGAGGGAACTGTTTCCCCAATGTAAACAGTAATACTGACTAGAGACAAAGTAAAGCATAATTGGAGCAGGGGGACTGGACACCTCCTCACTCAGTTAGAAAGTCTTGCTTTCCGACCTAATTCCATTTAAGGCACCTATTTATCCATAGTGGAACTGCTTCATAGGAGAGAGATTGAGGAAGTCTCAATATCCCATAGCTAAGTGGTGAGGGCAGAGTCCTGGTCATTTGTAAGATGGTCTCCCACCTCTTTCTTCCCTTCTGGTGGGTGATGGGAGAATTCAACACGAGTTTCCCACATCCCAGGAGAAGGCTGTAATCACTGGACTATAGATTATGAAGTGTGCACCGTCCCCACTGCTTCATTCTACTGCTACGACTGTTTTGTGTGGCTTGATGCTTACCCAAGTCATTCTGACAAGAAACATTTTAGGAGCTTAAGCCACCTGACAACAGTAGAGGGGTTTCTAGTTCATGAATCCCAGCTGGAGGGAAGCACCTCCCAACAGTCCCAGTGTAGATATCTTTCTCTGTTAGAGGAATGGGGTTTAGCACACACCTATCTGGTCAGCCTCTCTCATTGGCTAGTTTAGGTGGATCTCACCCTAGCATGCTGGCTTTTGTGCAGGGCCAGTCTTAGCTATAGGGCAGTGTAGGCAATTGACCAGGGCCCTGCTCTGGGACTCACCCCCCAACAGAATCCAGCCAATGGGATGGTTTCTGGGAGCTGGGGCCAGGCTAGGGCTGCCTGTTTTAAATCTCTCACCCGCCCAGCACACACTAACATACATGGGTCAGGGTGGGAATAGCTGGGCCAGGGAGTGACACTGGTTGCCATTGCAGCTCCAGCCAGGTGAAGTGGAGGGCAGGCTGAGGCTGCTAAAGGGGCCCAGCAGAGTGGCAGGAAGGGCAGCAAGGTTCGGAGGTATTGGCGGACAAGTGGGGGAGACGGAAGCTGCAGGAGGGAGGCAGTGGGTGGCCCAGCAAGGTCCAGGAGAGGTGAGGGGGGCCTGGCAAGGCCCAGGGGAGGTAGTGGGACTCCAGGGGGTTGTGGGGTGTGGAAGGTGTGTAGCAGGGTCCCACCACCTGGCACCAGTGCTCCCCATGCTCCTCTGAGTGGTTTGGGTGGGCCCCATCCTTGACTTTTGCCCAGGGCATCAGAATCACTTCGGCCACCCCTACTTTTGTGAATTCCCCATTCCAAAGCACTTCTCTCTCCCCACACCCAAACTCTATTTATTTCAAATAAAATCTACAAGGATATTTTTTAAAAAAGAAAATTTGGCAGATGAAAAGTGGAGAAAAAAAATCAAATGAATCCTTCATTTTGGCTCAAGCTACCGATTTCATTCAATCCCAAATGCAATGTTTTATTTTTACTTTGAGCATTTAGTATTTGATTGTTTTTTAAATAAAATGAAAAGTGCTTTTTGAAATGAAGTTATTTAAAACCAAAACATTGAAATGTTTCAACATTTCTATAATTTTGTTTTTTAGAATTTGTTTTTGACTGAAGCAATTCAGCAAAATTTGTATGAGTATGTGAACTTTTGATAACTTGCCCAAAGAACTCCAGCCATTAGACGTGGTCAGAAATTTTTCAATGAAACTTAGGCAGAAAGCCTGGCAGTCACACTGCTGGACTCCTATCTTAGAACCAGGAGCCTGCAAATCCATAGTTTTCTGACTCTAACAATAGCTTGGCTCCTAGATTTGAAGCAGGAATCTTAGAAGTCTTGAGGTCCATGCTGGGAGTTCCCCAAAGCCACAGACTTTGAGAATCCAGGTACCTGAAAAGTGAAATTAGCATTCTTGTTGGATTTACTGCTGCAGTCATGAGACTGAGGAGGATGTCAATTTTATTTATTTCATTTCAGGTACACCATAGTTTGGTGTTTCTAAAATTAAGTTTTCCTAGTTTTGTTATTTCATGAAAAAGGACTGGTAAATTTGCTTTTGGCCCAATTTTGAACAAAATCAAATTCCAAAATACCATATCTTTTTGGGAACTGAAACCTCTGAGTTTCAGCCAGCTCTACCAGCAACAGAACACAGATTTCCTGATTTTGACCTCCCGATTATTCTCTATGTATAAGCTGTGAAAGTTATTGGGAGTTATTTAAATCATTAGTCAGCTCTCAGAGTTTGTTAGAGCATAGAATTCCATTGTCAGGATCACTAGTTACCAAACAGATTTCTGCTAGTGAATTTGAAGTCACACAGAAAAATGATCAAGAACAAAAACACCCTGCCACTCAGAGACAAGCACTTTTCACAAAGCACTCCATATCTAACCTCTTGGTCCTCATCCTCAAAGGAAACCTGCACAAAATCTTTAAAAGATGATCCTGGAAAATTCAATTCATAACTCTGCTAGACACCAAAACCCACAGCCTCATTAGAGACACAGGGTTTATAGCTCATTACCACAATTTGTAACATGCCCCGTTACCCGCAAACCCTTATTTGCTGACTTCATTTTAAATGATCTTCTTCAGCAAGTGATGCTTCATCTGATCCACCTGATATTTAGTTTGGCCAGTCTTGTTTCCCTCTCCAGAACTGAGAAAACTCTGGGACATTCAAAAGCTTGTCCTTTCCTCTAGCAGAAAGTAGACTAATACTAAGTGACCTGTTTCCTTGTATGTGGGTGGCCCAGCCCATTTCCAGCAGTCTTATTTTCTCATCTGTGAGGCTCCTCCTCCATTCTCATTGCTGTCAGATATCCTAGGAAGGCATGGATCTCAAATGCTCCTCTCTTCTTCCACGCTCCCTGATGATTCTTTTAATTCCACTGCTACCATTGGAAGCAAAGGGAGCATCAGGGAGCTTTTACTGCAGTTGTTCCTGGAAAAATAACACCCACTTGGGGACAGGGTTTCCCCCTAGATTATAATTTTAGTTCAAAATAATGAAGCACATTAGATCAAGTCCCCTTGAGCTTTACAGTGTGGATAAAATACTGAATGCAAAGAATGTTACTGGATCCCATTTTTACTGTTGCATCAGACAATTTATGTGTGAGCTGAAGAGTAGTGACGTTTTTGGTTTGTTATTTTTTTCTAAGGGATGTGGGCCTGAGCACTTTGCAGGAGTGACCTGATAAGAGACCTATAGAAATGTGTTAGTCACATATAAAAAAGAAAAGCAAACAATTCTGCTCCAGGTAACTGGCAACCAAATGTTGCTATAAATTCAGCATACAGATGTTTGTCCATTTAAGTTTTTCAGTAGGGATTTTTCCAAAACAATTCTAGCAGAATCCTAGTGTAGATAAGATTCTGAGCGGTAACCGTGTATTGATTAGACATGAAGGGAACTCCCATTCTACATATCAGCTGTGTGAAAGGATGAGTGAGGCCTAGTTGAATGGAGGGTAGACAGAAAGGAGAGTTGTGGCACCCTCATCTCTAAAGCTCTGGTTGGCTAGATAAGGGAATAGAAAAACCCACCTTTAAATTTGTCTAGGTTGGTTGGATAAAGGGGTAAGAAAACCTGCCTCTTATTTGAGGAGGGAAATGCCACTTCAGAATGGGAGCTCAGCCCTGTTTGTGTGCAGACAGGGGATTGGTTGCAGGCCAGCTAGCTGAATACAGGAGAGTCAATTGGGCCAGAGAGAAGGCTTTAGTAGTAGTGGGTGCATGCTTCTGGGCTGGGGCTAGGTTCCTATGCAGCCTGAATTGCTAACGCTGCAGCAGCAACCAGACTGGTAGAGTGAACAAGACAAGGAAGCCTTGATTGGCATTGTGATCAGGGGAACAGACATCTGGCAATGCAGCAGGGCCGGGGGGCTTGCTACTCCATGCTCAGCTGCTCAGAAACCACACCAAGGAGAAGGAGGCACTCTAGTTTGGGAACGGAGGTAGGATGGCAGTTTCAATTACTTGTCATTTAAATTAGCATTATTCTGTTATGGAAGTGTGAGGCACTTTGGGTGTTGTACTCTTGCTGAATTGTATGTGTGACTTCTCCTAAGGAGGTACCTCTTATTAAGAGTGGTTTTAGATTGCTGACTAAGGAGGTACCTCTTATTAAGAGTGGTTTTAGATTGCTGATTTCTTCCCAGTCATAGTATTTCACACCTGGGCAGGGTTGTCATGCTTCTACCTTTCCTCCTGGTTACAGCAATAGGAATGAGTTGCCTAGGAAACTGGCCAAGGTTGGAACTAATGAGGAAGAAAATAAAGTGGATAGGAATGGTAAGAGAAAATAGTGTGGGGTGAAACAATGGTACATTTGCAAAAGGGGCAGCAAGAATTTTAACCCTTATTTCCTAGAGGTTACCTAATAGCCAGCAGTCTTGGTGGGGGTGGTGGTTCTGGTATGTGACCTGAATATCAGGGTTCAGATAGAATAGTGGGTGGCATGGGGAGGGGCAGCAAGGTGGGCTGGTGTCTTTCCAAACTATCTTGTGCTTTCGAATCTCAGTGCAAGCTGACTCACTGATGACTTTGTCCTAAGTTTCTTGCTGTTTGGTGATTTTATTGAAGCCTTGGCTCTTGAATTCATTTGATTATATGAGACACTATCCTTTCAGTTAAAAAGAAATTTCTAGCCATCATGCTTACAGGAAAAAGTTTGAAAATGTGATGCAAGTGAACTCTACAGATTCAAAAGCTGGGGGGCGGAGGCAAGCAAATTAAATGTATTTGGGGCTTAACCTTGTGATTTTTGACACTGTGGATTGCCAATGCTGGAATCTTAAAATTAAAACAAAATCTTTAGCTATTCTGATTACAAAGAAAACCTTTAACTAAAAAACTGAGTGCAGACAAATACTTGAGTTTACAAAGACCCTGAAACAGGTGAGTTGGAAGAACTACCTTGAGGAGAATGTCTCTTGCAAATAAATAAATAAAGCCTGGAAACATCACCAATATGCCCTCCTCCTGCCCTTCAAAATGTCAAATAAAAAAGTTGTTTTTTCTGTGTAGCTACCTACCTTCCCCACTTCAGTGTTGTTCTTTGGATATCGCCATCACAATTGAACTACTCTGTGCTTGTTTTCACTAATGTCTTGCATCTTTGCCAAACGTGTCTGTATATATCAAAATGGTTGTCTGTCATCTCTTACCTCCTTTTAATTTGCAATAGAATTAATTTTTGCATGCGATTCAGCTACAGATGTCCTATGATTTGTACCTTAATGATAGAAATGTAGAAAGCTAACCCCCTTTTGTGTGTTTTCAGCATTTAGGAGTATTCACTTGTATACAGGTGAGTGTGTCTACAGAGTCATATTTTTTAAAGTTTAAATCTAAAACCATTTTGAACTTCTTACTTTGTAGATGCTTGTGAGATAAGATTAGCAGCAATTTTACTATATCTTGCCAACAGCAGCTATATTGTACAAGAAGATGAATGTTTGCAAAATATATATACAATCCTTTAACAATAATAACAGCTGCTTTTTCTTGGGAATGGTAGTTTACAAGCCCTAGAAGAGAGCACTTTGTGATATTTTTCCAACCCTTTTCAAAAGTGTAATTGAATAGAAATCAGAGTTTGTGAACTATGATTTGTTGTATAGTTGGAGGGTTTGTGTTGCATTTTGTTGCTAAACACTGTTTTCTGTCCAGCTCATTCAACCTCAGTAGAGTACGGGTGACTGAAATCATTTTGTTTTGTTACATTGTGGAAGTCTCAGGGGAGAATAGCGCTGTATAATTGGTCACATTTCCTTGATTTGGTGGGAAGAGAATAGTTTTTCTTGGCTGACCAGTGTGAAGCCAAAGGAACCTATTTTGCCATTATAATACCAGGGAAGGGTTTGTTACTAATATGTAAACAACTTTTTGTTTTTCTGAATCACTTATGTTTAAGATGTTACAGTGTTAGAATGTTGCTCTCTCTTTTGAAACAGTTATGACGAGAGAGAGAATTCATGTCCAAGGTGTGTGTGTGTGTGCTTAACTTTTATCGTAGAATTACAGAATTGGTTCTGATCCAACCTTTGAGATCTGCACTGATAAAAAGAAGGAAGCAAACTGCTCTTGGGGTAAGGTGGTGCACTTGGAATGTAGAGGAAACCCTACACTTAAAGTGCTGCTTTGGCAGAGCTCCACCAGTGTATCTGTGCCGCTGTAGCTCTTAAGTGAAGACACTCCTACGGCAATAGGAGAGAGCTCTCCTGTTGGTGTAGTTAATCCACCCCCTTGAGAGGCGATAGCTATGAGAGAAGTTCTCCATTGACATAGCACTGTCTATGTGAAGGGTTAGGTTGGTATAACTACATGGCTCGAGGACGTCGTTTCTTTTATAGTCTATAGTGTAGACCTGCCTCTGCACAGCAGTGTAAGTGGCCCACAGACCAGTTCTGCCAGGAGGCCTGCAGAACAGCTACTAAGCACCGCAGGATGACTCCTCCAATCAGGTGCATGCTCCCATTGTTATAGGGAAGCATCAAAATTTGGCCCGTTTGTCTCAGAATTACATGTACAGCTACTTCAAAGTCAGTTTATAAATTTAAGCTAATTTTGATAAAATGATGGAAAAGGCTTATATTTACAGAACTGTAACACTTATGTTTAGTGATTCATGTATTTAATCATATCGGTAGGTGTCAGATTTGTCTTACTGCTGCTGCTTAAAAAATGTAAAATGTATTAGTATACACTTTCAGGATCTTTAGATATTTACAAGCAGAGACTCATTGCCAGTTACCAAACAGATGATATTTGCAACCCATGTGAATAATTTAAGATTTAGAAACAAGTACAGGTAAATATAGACAGGGATGAGCATACATTTTACAAAGAATGATATTCCAAGGAAAAGGGATTCCCCTTGACACTGTGAGTGACTGGATGATGACAGAAGGAGAAAGAAAGCTGGAAATGAGTTTTGTTCTAGAGAAAACAATGACTGCTTCTAAGTATGCTGAGTTGAGATAAAAATGCTTATGTTTAACAAATGAGAGCTAGCAATATAACTGCTCTCACACGCTACATGACTAACAGGAATGCAGACATTTAACTATGTAACAGTGCTTGGTCACTAACCACTTTTATGCTTATGTTCTGAATATGATGTTTGTGAAATGTTGCAAGTCTGTTACCTGAGCTCCCATGTTAAGGATTTCCCCTTCTCCTTAGCTTGGTGAACCATTGACTTGGAACTGTCATGGGTGAATATGGTCTAAGGATTTAATAGGCCTAACCTGCAATAGTTGAAACTTTTAATTCTGTGTGCACAGAGTAATGTGCCGTGTGCATAAAGTTAGATATAGTGGAATTACAAAAAATTATATTGGGTCTCATCTGAGCCCATTAAATTATTGAAACTTCTTTCTTGCAGGTTTTCAAAGTACCCTATTGCTTTTCTCATTACTTGAATGAAGTAAAAGAAGAAGGGGTGAAACAGAGAGAGAGTGCCACAAGGAAAATAGTAGGAACCATCATTGGGGATAAGAACCATACTCTAGAAATATAAATTGAAGGCTTGCCATGAGTTAGTATTTCCATTATTCAAAACATCTGTTTACCTTCAAAAGAAAAGAAGAATCTTCTTGGCAGCTGTAGCTGCTTCTGCTGAATAAAACCAAAAGATGGCAGCATTCCATTGGGCAGTGCTATGCGGGCCGTAAAACTACAATTGTCCAAGCATTTCAAGATGAAGCAAACCCTGCAATTTTCTCATTCTGCTCATTAGACTTTTCAATGTCGTTTTTGATATGCCAAGGTGCATGTTGCATGATTAAAAATACTTATCTCCCCAGGAACATACTTTTTGATGCAAAACTTTACTAAAATTGCCTACCTTTTTGTGTCAACAGAGAACGCAACGGAATTGCTTTGTGTGGTTTCAGACTTATTTCAGTCACGTCTCTACCACTTTATTATTATAAATGAATGGCTACTGGATCCTCTCAATGATGGTCAACATGACTTTTGGCAACCAGGCATGATGTTCTGAAAACTCAATTTCTGAAAAGTCTAATTTCAGAACTGTAGGGTCAATGCACCAACCTTCACTCTGTGGGTACATGTGGTCAAATAATTGCACGGTCATTGTAGCAAATGACTTGCTGCAGAATGGCATACAGCTGGATTTTCAGAATATCCTGTCTGGTTACCAAAAGTCATGTATTGGCACAGCTGGGAGGATTCAGTAGACATTCAAGGAGCTCTGGAATTGCAGGTTATTCAATATACTCACTATGACCCACACAGTAGGAGCTCCATAGTTCAAGGTGCAATTGGACTTTCATTATAAGAAGGGATTTTTAATACCCCTTATATTTTTGCAGCGGAAAAAAACATTTGCAGCTTTCAATGGTTAGGATTATGCTCAGGGTAGACTAGCATTAGAATTTGAACATTTGAAGGCAGCTAGTTAAACCATGTGCTGGTGTTTACAAATGCTAACTCTCGTTTTGATTCCCCCTACTCAAAAATAGTTCAGTAGTAACCATTCATACTTTACATACAGCTAAACATCATTAAAATCTCAGCTAGATATAATCTTATCTTTTAATGGAGTAATTAAAAGACTTATCTATAAAATTATCCTATTGTCCAGGATATACACCTGATAAAACATGTATGGCCCCATACATCCTTTATAAGGTCTACTCAGAGCAAGGAGAGATAAGGAGGAGACAGCAGCCACCAAGGCAGGTGCAACTGGTTACATCAGAACTTCACTGGGCAGGGCAGATGAAATGAAGTTGAATGGGAAGTCTACAAAGCTGTATAGCTCAATAATGGAGATGAAGGGAAGGGGAGCCCGTTCCCTCATGCAACTTCATGACAGTCACTTATGCCAGTTCAGTCCCTTGGTAGAAACTCACTAAGCCAGTTTTGGTGTTAAATGCTAATTGTTTTTTCAGAACCATTAGAAGAGTCTAAAAGAAATTAACGGCAGCAGCCCTAGGCTTCACACCCTGACATGAGACAATCAGATGCTTCTCAGCCTAGATAAGAGAATCAGGCCCTAGAGCTTTTCACTTGTCTCAGTAGGTCAGCAGTAACTCCATTGAATTCAGTGGAATCGTACCTGGGTGATAGAGTAGTCCAGTTGAGTTTATTTATTTATTTAAAGAGTGCAGGTATGGTGTTTTAAGAAAGTTCTGTAAAAGACTGAACCAATTCCAGAGGCTCTGGAGAGATTAAAAGTTGTCATGTATGTATTATTTTAGGACTTGAATTTTCCAAGCTATCCAGTATTTTGAATCTCTGAATTTTGGGGTGCACAACACAAGACTCCTAGGACTGACTTTTGGAGGTGTTGAACTTATTGCTTGCATTGAAGTCAGCATCTCTGAAAATGGGACACTGGGTCCCAAATTGAACACCCAGAATTAGTGAACAGGTTTGAAGATGATTCTCAGTAGGAGTACGTTTCCTATTGACTAGTTTGTGGTCAGTCCTGCACAGGTCTGCAAGAGGGAGAGCGCCCAGAGCCATGTGCATCTGCAGGGGAGAGCAACAATTTCCACTGGGAATGGAAATGCTGCCAGTAGTAGTCTCTCAAAAAGAAAGGACAGGGGGTGGGCAGAGAAATAAGGCCCCTCTACAGAGCTGGCTTTGTGTGTGATGGGGAACATATGTTGTTCTTTCAAGGGATTATAGGACTGGTGATCCCAATATATTCTCCCCCATGTTCTCCAACATGGTCTTTCCTCACCACCCAGAATGTGAGCCAAATCTCTTGTATTTATACTGAGTAGAATGTACTCTCTTGTTTGACTATCTGTAATATTTCTGCAAGCTCTCAGTTTCTAGCATCATTTGGCATCTACAGCTAAAGAATGAGAAGACGGGCAGTAAAATTGAATGTCCTCATTGCTCCTTTCTACCATTCTCTAAGTGGAAAAGTCTATTGAATTTTACAGCTGTGTTTGGAGACACTAGATCCAATAAGCTCAAATCTGGTTTAGCTAAGTAAGTTTTTGTAGGCTCCTAGGGCCAGAGGTGAAGTTGCCACTGGGACAGCTGAATAAGACCTCAGTCAACAAAAAGAAAAAAATGAAACAAGTTAACCTCCATCCACATGGAATGTGTCCCTCACAGCTGTTAATTTATGAACCTAATGTTTGCACTGTCCAGAAGAAGGATCTATGCAGAAGCAGTAGTTCTGGTTCCCATGATTTTGAAACACATGCTCACTAGGGCAGTCCTATAGCAAAGATTCAGGGATCCACTGAATAGCCTGAGAGCTACAGCAGAAAATCAAAGGGTAGTTTCAAATGGTCATGAGCAACTAAATAGGGGTTTGTTTGTTTTTAATTGTGTAAATCCAGACTTAGCTGGAGCCCAATACACCTCTCATTTGAAATCACTGTAGAATTTTGTCCAGATGTTTCTTGAGCTTTATTAGCAGCCTAGATTAGCAGAAGTTTTCCATTTTCATGAGAACAACCATACTGAATCAGACCAATGGTCCATCTAGCCCAGTATTCTGTCTTCCAATAGTGGCTAGTGCCAGGTGCTTCCAAGAGAATGAATAGAACAGGTGATCATCAGTGATCCCTTCTGTCAGTCATTCCCAGACTCTGGCAAACAGCAGTGAATAACAGTTGCTTTCTCCTTGAGTCTCCAGGATGGATTTGCCAACAAGTGGTTATGTGTGTCCAATTAAAAGTGAAAGGGTCCAGTTCCTATTTTTCAGCCAGCTAATTGTATCTAGTGTAAATTACTGCTGGAGATATTTCTGTGAAGACCTTTGGGACTGAACAGACTATTACATCTCATCTGATTAGCAGAAGATTGCTATCTCTCTAACCATAGGTATACTCCCAGTAATTTCATTAGCAGTCTAGGAAGTGTGTGTGAGCTCAACTCAATTAAAATTACACAGCTAAGTCACATCTCTAATATGATGAATTTTCTATAAATAAGTCAAACCTGTTCTGTGCTGCTTTTATGCAAATCTGGTTGCTAATAAGCACATTGCAAGCACATGTTGTATAGCTTCCTTCATAAAATTCAGACTATCATAATCCATACTTCACATTGATTAAGCATATTTTATCCTGAAGGGTTTTTAAGGGTTTCTGAATTATAAAGATGCACCATTGAAAAGTTGCTACTTACACATTGCATTACTGTATCAGTTCTCTGGTACATAGCATACTTCACACCAATTTGAGGAGGAAAAGTTTTGGCTAAGGATACCTGGGAAAAACTCTAATCTTAAATAAATCATGGAATTTTTAATGTCCATGCAAAACAGATAGACCTCTGTTTATGAACCTTGAGTCGTGGGTAGGGCGGGGAGAAGGCAGAAGTATTTAGTGCTGGTAACAGGAATCAAAGTTGGGTGCCTGAATAATATACTCAAATAACAACCGAAAACATCTTGATGTTAACTCAAAGGGAAAGGAAACAAACATCAGAAGCACTTAATAATCTTCAATAGGGTAAAATTTGGAAAAATTTGATTGCTGTACAAAAGAGAGCAGCAAACAGGGTTTTTTGGTTTTTGTTTTGTTTTTACAAGTAATCTAGAGATTAATTTAATTTGTGTGGGCTTGGGTTTTCCAAATGGTGTCATAGTCTTCTCACTCTAAACAATGAAAAATGGTTTAGGTCGTCAGATGACAAGCCATGAAGAGATGAAAATGAAGTGTCAACGCTGAAAGTGACTACTATATTAAAGCTTAATAAGTGAAAACAGTGCTGGGCTACAACGGAGCTGTTAAAATCTGTAAGAGTAAACATGGATTAAATATGGGAAGGTGCCATACATTATTGAAGAGAGAGCTGACAGGCAGTTGCATGAGACGTAGCAGGCTGACAGAGTCACTCCCTGTGTCTATAAAGGTGATATGTGGTAGTTAGGGCAGAGCCCATGTAACTGTGCTATGCATTGAAGGTATGTCTACACCACAACTAGATATCTGCGGCTGGCCTGTGCCAGCTGACTCATGGGGCTTGGGCTGTGCTGTGGGACTGATTATTTGCAGCGTAGACACTCAGGAGTGCAGCTGTCACCCAAACTCTGGGGCCCTTCCCTCTTTCCAGGCTTCTAAAGCCTGTGCTCCAGCCTGATTCAGCTGTCACAGGGCAGCTGCATCTGTCTAATTGATCTGGAAAAAATGTGTGCTGCAGTGGCTGTGTAGAGGGCAGCGATCCTTTCCTTCAGATTGTGGCATCAAAGCCTGGACTCCTCAAACTTACTTACGCCCTTTTAAATTTCAGCTATTGCTACCAAGAACATTTCCCTCTTCTTCCTTGCTCTGGCTCCACTTGTTTACCAACTGCAGTGCCTGGCAGGGACGTGAACTTTGTGAAGTTTGTGCCACTGCAGGGCGCTGTGGTGGGTGGGCTTGATCTCCAAGTGTGGCTACACCCTTGCATCCAAGCCCTCTGAGCCAAGGTTACATTCAGAAGTGAGGAGACAGGTGAAAAGCTGGCTCCAAAACCAAGGGAAGGGCGAGCGGTAGTGTAAGTTCCCACTCTGCCTATGTTACTTATGTGGTCCCATCACCTCGCAGTGTTTAACCTATTTCTCCTCACAGCCCCTCGGTGAGGTAGAGCAGTGCTGTTATCTCCATTGTACAGATGGGGCACCGAGAGACTAAGGGCAGATTTTCAAAGGTATTTAGGCACCCAGTGGGATTTTCAAAACTGGTTAGAAGGTTAGGTGCTTTGTAAACCCACTAGATACCTAGTTGTATGTTTGGGTGCCTAAAAAACTTTAAAACTTTAAGGGAGTAGAACCAGATCTCTCAGGGCTAGCTCCCTATCTGCTGGACCAGCATCTCTCTCTGCTGCATGCTGCCACCGAAAAACAAACAAACAAACAAACTTTCATAGATGGGAGCAAAACTGAGTAGGCCAGTCTCTGCATGCCAGCAAATGGCCCTGGTGAGGTGAACTTGGGGGTATGCAAGACAAATCAGACTCCTGAAAGGGGTACAATACTCTGGAAAGGTTGACAGCCAGTGCCATAAGCGACTTGACACAAGATGTAAGGATATGTTAGTATGAGAGGTGAGTGGGTCTAATATTTGATTTTCTTTCTTTGTATAAGAATTAGATGCAGCTAATCAGCTGCAGGAATTATAGGAATTAGATAGAGCTGATCCTGGCAGCTAATTTCTAAGCTTTCAGTTGCCGATGTAGCCTCTGGAATCATGGTTAAAGTTTTCCCCCACCCTCCCAAATCTGAAATGTCTCCACTCCCAGATACTAGATAGATATGAAGCTGATCATATTTTCAGTTAGCTTTCTTTTGTTCGGTTGACGTATCCAACCTCTTATTAGACAGAATTTTATTAACATGCAAATGAAAAATTCTCAGTGGTCTAAAACGCAGTTTTGTTGTAGCTGTGCTGGTCCCAAGTTGTTAGAGAGATGAAGTAGATGAGATACTGTCTTTAACAGACCACTTCACCTTGAATGCTCCCTTGAAATATGTGTTAAATATGTGTAAACAATTTTTTCTACCTTGTATTTATTTAGCTGAGACACTCTGAGGGCATGTCTACACTTAAAACTCTGCATTGACACAGCTGTACACTTTAATGAAGGCGCTGTACACAAACGGAAGAGCTCTCCCAGTGTTGTAGTTAATCTACCTATGCGACAGGTGGTAGCTATGTTGGCAGGAGAAGCCCTCCTGCTGATATAATGCTGTTTACACCAGCACCTAAGTCAGTATAATTTGGTTGCTCAGGGGGTATGGATTTTTCACACCCCTGAGTGACATAGACCCAATTCTGTAGTGTAGACCTGCCTTCAGAAAGTTTGCCAGACCTGAAGAAGAGCTGTGTGTAAGCTTGTCCTCACCAACAGAAGTTGGTCCAATAAAAGATATTACTTCAATCCACTTGTTCTGTAACACAGGCATTTTTAACTCCCATGAGCAAACTGTGAAGAAGATGAGGTTTTGAAGCTATAGTGGAAAAACTAGAAGAACAATCTGCTTGATATTTTCTCTTGTGTGATTAAATTTTGTTGTTTTAGAAAAATATGCAGTGGGGTGTAATACTATAAAATGGCGTGGAAAGAGAAGCTAGTAAGGACACTTGGAGCAAAAACTCTGGAAAATAACTAAATAAAGGAATTTTATTGCTTAAAGTGTATGTGTTTCTGTTTTTCCAGCCATACACCACTTTTTCCTTCTTACTTTGTTTTTTAAATAAGGTTACCTTCTTTTATTTCACCTTCTATTAATCTTTTATAATCTATTTGTGAGCATTGGTGAATTTACAATATGATTCCCCCTCTCCCATTACAGAAGTGTGTATGTCAATATTCAGTTTATGAAATTCCATATAGCAAAATTATGCTGAATTGGTGTCCTCCAAAAGAAAACTATGAAAAGTTTTACCATGTTATGTTGCTAAACAGAAACACCAGGGGAAGAAAAAAAAAAGATCATCCAAGGAGATGGGGATAACTCCCTAGAGATGACAGTGAACAATAAGCTAGAGTGACATGCAGAGGAAATTTTGAAACATCACCTTCTTTGTAATATCAGTCCACCATGTATGGCTAATGCCAGACAATTCAGAGTGAAGCAATGAACTGGAGATAAAAAGAAGATGGCACTAGGTAACTCGGGTGAGTGCTGTTACTTCTAGACTTCCGAATCAAATGAAATAATGGAATATTGAGACTGATCATGACTTAAATATTGACAAAAAAGAAAGTCTGTATTTTAGGGTCTGTTACATTCCACCAGTTCTCTTCTCCTTTGCTCGATTTTTTTTTTTTCTTCCTCTCTGTCTTTGTAGTGCTAACATGCTTTTAGCCCTTTCCTACTTGCTGCCGTGAGCCTATGCTTAATACCATTTTAAACTTGTAGCTGAAAAAGCAGCATGAACATGTACCAAAGGCTCTCTTAGCCTGGATGCCTGCCCAGAGCCAGGCAGGGGGATGTCCACTAAATGGCTATTGTAACCACAATGCATCGATCTAGTGAGAGGAGGTGAAAAGACGTATGGGACCAGACCCAAAGCTTCTTTGCTGAAGAGAAATCTCCCATCTTCAGTTAAGGGAGAAAGATAGGCCTCTGCATGGTGATTGATGAAGAGAGGTTGGAGTCACTGGAAAAGTTCCTGCATCTTACTGGTGGTTTGGTTTACACACCATGCACTAGTGTTATTAATATTGATCCTCTTCACCATCCTTAATGAGCACTGAATGTGGTGGGAAGTGTTTAGTTAGAGGGATCCTGAGCAGCATTTTTCCATGGTAGAACTGTTTGTTTCAGAACTGTCAGAACTTTTTTCTCTACCTGATTTGAGTAGCCAAGGAAAAATCTTCTCACCACTGGATTAAGCATCCTTTATGCATCGATGGTCATTCTTGAGAACTCTAATGCCTATCCTTGCAGTGATTGGAAATAGGAAGTATCTGACAGAAAGCTTTGAAACTCTGAACCCCACTGCATCTACATTGCAGGCATTTATTGAGCTGTGCTCTGTTTCAATTTTCAATCAAATAACAGTGGACAAATTACAGTGTGAACCAAGGCACTCCTGGAAATAGAGAAAATTTAGGCACCCGTTAAGGTCAAATTTGACTTCATCAACTAGTTCCAGGTGGTAACTTGTCCTGAATAGAGTATGTAACTTGGCAGTTGTATCTCACAGTGACTTTCTAGCTCAGAGATAGCAATAACAAACTGGATATAAACATTGCTGAAGAGGAAATTTACCGAAGGGCAATAGGGTGTGGTTATTTAAAGTTTGCATCCAAAACTCTTGTTTCAAAGTCTGCTCTGGACAATGTTGCACAGTGCAAAAGGTTTATGATCAATTTGTTCCACAGGGGATTATTGCATCTGTTTGTGCTTCCTAACCTCCTTGATTTATTTTTCAGTCCAAGCACATTGTAAGAGAGATTTGCTGTTAATAAAAGAAATACTTCAAAATTATACTGGCTGGCCCCTTCCCTTTCATCTGTGCTGCAAAAGTTACACTGTGGAAGGGTCATCTAGATATCAAGTAAAAATGCTTTTTCTGTGTCAAAATTATTTTCAATTGACAGTTATAAACTATTGCAGTTTTTCTTCCTCCTTACAACAATATTTGTGCAGACTGGGAGACACCAGCCTGTAGGTGTGTTTTGTTTCACATCTCAGCACAAACTGTACACATTAGAAACTCTGTCCACTATTGTTTCATTCAGTAGCTGATAGAGAGCACAGCTCAATAAATGCCAGCAATGTAGATGCAGTGGGGCTTGGCATCACAAGCTTTAAAAAAGGTTCATGTTTAGAATTGTTGGCTTTTCTCTTACACAAAGACCAAGTCTTGCATTTTTCTATATTGATGTTGTTTATTTCAGGGTGGGTGGGGGGAGAGAGAGAACAGCAAGAGAGAGTCTCCAGGAGAGAGAGACAACAAAATGAAAGCGCAAGAACTTCAGGGTCTCCTCTTGAAAGCCATGAGAAAGCAGACAGAGGTGAGCATCAGCAAAGATAGAGCTGTAGGTCTGAAGGGTGGAAGGCTTGGTTACAGTCTGGAATACAGTCTACCATGTTGCTTCAGTTAGTAGCTATACTGCAGTTTGGTTTTATAGTTTGTAATAGTGTATTGGAAAAAATGAATGGACAGTACTACCAATCAAAAAGGGATATAATTATAGATGAACATCAGTGTCTACACATAAAAAGGAATTAGTTACCCATGAGTTTAGAATTAAATTGAAGCCCTTAGATGAATTGCCCAGAACTACATTGGTTCTGGCCATAAACATAAATAATAAAGTAGTAAATGAAAATCAAACCACAGTTGGAAAAAGCTAAAGTGCTCATATATCCCTGTGTTATAGGTAGGACTACTGGGTCCCCATAATGAGCTGCTGGTTTCAGCAGCTTATCACACTAACAAACTTTGATCATTTGAGCTAAAATTTTCCATGCCAGGTGTCTGCTTCAGGCTGATCGTTTTGGGGAAAGTTTCAACTAGAACAGTTCAACTGTTTCTGATTGAAGCTACTGAAGCTAGGAAAGAGTCATCATTTTGTCATTAAGAAAACATAAGAAGGTGACAACCTTTTCTTTGAGAAGCTCTAGCACCATCATGCTCTGAAATTTCACAGGAGAGTGATTTTAATGTAAGGGATGTGCCTTTTGGGTGGATTTTCACAGGAACAGCAAATCTGGCTAAGTTACAAGACCCTAAAAAGTCTGTTTCCACATACTCAGTAGTGGCATCTTAGAGTTTAGCAGCAAAAATCTTCAAAGATTCTGTACACACTGGCCATGCTCCAGCCCCTCATAGTGCTCACAAGATTGCACATGCACCATCTCCAGAGTGAATGAGCATGCAAAGCAGGATTTTCCCAGGGATTCTAGTTCCCAGTTGCTCTCGCCAAGAGCAGGAGGTGCCAGGCACCAAACTGAGAGCTTGTCTTTCCTGTGCTCTTATGCAGACGTTGTCTCCCTGCCTACATCATACAGTATGGAGGAGGAAGCTGTGTGGCTCGAATGCAGAAGGGACAAGAACCAGAACCTGGAGAGTTCAGAAGAGGAGAGAAAGAAAAGGGAGGATTGGGACATGGGACCATCTGGTGAGATCAGGTTGGGTGGGGAAAAGAAATATAAACTCTGACTGGAAAATTGTGGTGGGGCCGGTGGGGTTGTAGGAGGACATGTGGGACCACCCGACTGGATGGGGAGACCTGGACAAGGAGATAGGGAAGGAAGAAGGGGTGGGGGGAACACCCAAGGGATGTTTGAGAAGCAGGCAAGCTGGGTCCTTGCCAGCTTTCCAGGGACACCACCTAATTGTGCCATTCAGTGGCTTTGGTTGGTTGTTTGGGTGTTCTGGGATGGGCATGTTGCTGAAAAATATTTTTTGCCTGGGGCTAGCTGGTAGGCAAAGCCCGTGGGACTGTCCTGGGAATAACTGAGGCCAAATGCACAGGCAACCTTAATTCTGACATGTCCTAATTTTTCAGTGCTTAACTTTGCAACTAATATTCTTTGAAGGCAGTTGGATTTTGTGTGTTATTTTTACTAAATGGTGCTGACTGAACAATGGGAAAATAGGTTTGACAATATTCATAAATACCCTGATTAACATCAACACACTACAATATGAGAGGGCACCATCGTCAAATGGCTGCTTAGTAGTTGCGAAAATGTTCTCTAATCCCAATATTTCTATGGATTTTAGTATCAATGAATATTTGTCCAGAAATTCATCATTCACTATTGGTCATTTGATAGATGACAACAGTTTTTAAAAGGTGAGACTAATGAGGGAACAGAAACAATATGGGAGAAATTCTGCTCTGTTGAAATCAATGGGAGTTCTGCTATTCACTTCAAGTGGGGCCAGGATTTCACCCTGTGTGACTTCATAACTAATCACACAACATAAATATTGAATGCTGAAGTTATAATACCACTCTCAAGGTTGTCAGGAGGTTCTCAGAACTCTGGGAAATCAGACTCCCTCTTGAGAATAGGCTCTATCTACTGGCATTTACAGTGCTGCCAGTTTTCAGTTTGAGTCACAATTACTGCAAAAGTAGCCTCCTATTGTGTTTTGGTTTTCTTGTTCCAGATGAAATGCCAGCATGAATGTGGCGGGGGGGGGGGGGGGGAATAGAACAAAACTATATATGTTTTTTTTAAAAATAAAAAAAAAAAAAAAAAAAAAAAAAAAAACCCTTGGGTTCACATCCCTTCAGATTTTCTGCAAAGGTTAATTTTGATTCTCATTTACACAAAGCAGTTTGTCTGTCACTAATTATAAGGCATCAAATGACTTGAACCTCCTAGGAAATTCACAAATTCCTGGGGAATTTTGTTTGAAGCATTTTATTCCTATTATGAAATGGAATTTATAAATTGGGGGTGAGAGGGAGGAAGATATCAGGTTTTATCATAACCTGGCTGTCCAGGTCTTTGGAAGAAAGAGAGAGATAGAAATAATGCAACTTTTATACATTTTAGAAGCCTATAAAGCTACCTGAAAAACATTTTCAATATGTATCAATTTCCTTAAATAAGAATTTCCTGGAAACAATAATACCAGTAATTACCGGTAACTAACTCCAAATCCTCTTCTGCTCCATCCCCCCAAATCCAAAACAGATCCCAAAACTATACTAGATGAAACAGCAGAACAGTGATAAAAAAACAAAAGGAGGACAAAAATGAATGCATTACTGAAAGACAGGAACCATTTTTAATGAGAAATTCTCATTATACAGCAAGCATGCCAATTAATTTGATTACAGAAAAACCTTCTTCATACTTTAATTCCTGACCCCTGAATATTCTCAATATTGCTCCTTTTGACTAAAGCAATTAGTCAGAATTCTGGGTCTTTCCTCTTGTTTAAGAGGGAAAAATTAGTGATTAGAATCAGATTTTTTTTGAATTTTTGTAACTATACATAGCAATGTACAGAAAGTCCTGTTTTCCTGAATATCGTAGGAATCTGACAATAGGAGGTATTTTCTTTGCTTATGATTCCAAGCCTCTTTCCAGCCAGCATTCTGCCCAACATCCTTTCTCTTGGTCTTCTCTCAGGGCCACATTACCAGTGCTTGTCTTACTATGTCCTTGTCTTTCTGTTGTCTTCTCTCTCTGCATCTGCTTTCAGGCATACACACCTCCATCAAATTCTCCTGTATTTGCATTCAGACATTCCGCAAAACCCCTCCACCTGCATATCTCAACTTTGATCAGCCTGGCTTCTTGCTTAGATCCCTACATCTCCATTTAAATTCCATTGACATTTTCAAAGCTGCTACTTAGCTGTCCCTTAATCCCCAGTGCCTGCTTTCCGCCCCAATTGGGACTTAGCAGCATCTAACAATGGGTGTTATAAGCGGTGTTGCTATTTCATGACAAACAGCTGTAGCTACCAGGTCTGGGATTCATACCTAGGAATAGCCACAGACTCAACGAACTGTACAGGTGCATCATAGACTCGTAGAACTGGAAAGGATCTAAAGAGGTCTTCTAGTCCAATCTTCTGCACTCAAGGTAGGACTAAGTATTACCTAGACTATCATTGACAGGTTTGTCTAACCTGCTCTTAAAAATCTCTGGTGACTGAAATTCCACAGCCTCTCTTGGGAATTTATTACAGTGCTTAACCACACTGACAATTAGGAAGTTTTTCCTACTATCCAACCCAAGCCACGCTTGCTGCAACTTAAGACCATTGTTTTTTGTTCTATCCTCGGAGATTAAAGGAAACTATTTTTCTCCCTTATCTTTTGTCACAAACTTTAATACACTTGAAAATTGTTACCATGCCCCGCCCCACCCCCAGTCTTCTCTTCTCCAGACTAAGCAAGCCCATTTTTTTCAATCTTCCTTCATAGGTCATGTTTTCTAGACCTTTAATCATTTTTGTTACTTTCTTCTAGATTTTCTCCAATGAATACACGTCTTTCCTGAAGTGTGATGCCCCAAACTAGACACAGTACTGCAATTGAGGCCTTATCAGTGTGTAGTAGAGCAGAAGAATTAGTTCTCACATCTTGTTTACAGCATTCCTGCTAATACATTCCAGAATTATATTTGCTTTTTTTGCTACATTATGTTACACTGACTCATGGTTAGCTTGTGATCCACTATGACTCCTCCATCCCCGATCCCTTTCCTCAGTACTCTTTCCTACAGATTCATTTCCAGTTTTGTATGTGTGCAACTGATTGTTTCTTCCTAAATTGGGTACTTTGCATTTCTCCTTATTAAATTTCATCCTGTTTACTTCAGACCATTTCTCAAGTTTGTTCAGATCATTTTGAATTTTACCCAGCACTTATCTTGGTCTGCATCTACAGGGTCCCTTTGTCGTCCCCCCCAAGAGATAGAGGGGTAGCATTGCAGTTTCTGAAAAGGCAGCAGGTTCGAAGGGAAATTAAGGGAAAGAGTGAGCTAGCTTTTGTGTTTGAATCCTAACGCCTTTTTGATTTGCTGTTACAGCCTGACCTGGTCCTATGTCATACACTCCCCTGCATTTAATTTCCTCCCATTCTGTAAGTTTCTCATCTTCAAAGCGTCTGACGAAGTGGGATTTTCTCCCAGGAAAGCTCATGTAATAAATAAATCCGTTAGTCTTTAAAAATGCCACAGCATTCTGTTGTTTTTCTGCAATTGACTAACACGGCTACCCCTTTGGAACTTGCTATTGAGTGTGCACCAGCAATAGATGTATTTGGGTGGGGGGGACAGTTTTTCTTTAAACAGATACGTTGTAGTAGGTTAGTTGGTCAGGGTCCAGGATGGACTTGTTGGAACTTGGAAGGAAGAAGAGAAATATATAGGGTCAGGCTGGGTAATTAGACAAGAGAAGGAATCCAGATGGATAGGGTGGGAAGGGAGGGTAGGACTGGGTTAGGATTAGGAAACAGGGAGACTCCCTAGTGGTTGGAAGAGCAAGTGGGGGGAGCTGGGCATCTGGGTCTGGAGTGGGAGGTCTGGAATGCAGAAAATCAGATGGAATAACTAGACAGCAAAGCAAAGACAGGCAGCAGTACCTGTCCCCAGCCTGAACCCAAGTCCCAGAAGGGGACGGGTGATTCTGATACCCATACTCTAGTACCTATCACCTTTGCAGCAGCTTTCTATGGCTACTTAAGCAAGTCAGCATACAGAGCTACAGACTGACTCAGAAGTGCATCCAAAACCTCTTCTATCTCCTCAGTGATGATCTCAAGACTGTAGTACAACAGCACCATACACTCTCAATGTCTGTCAAGGTGACAACTTCCCTGGGTATTCTGGACCATAGGCAGGCCATAGGAATAATCCCGTCTGCTGGCTCATGCGTACTCTTCCAATTCTCGAGGGACCAGCTGAGACATACCCTCAACTACATGGATTCCCAGCAGATTGACCCACACAGCAGAGGAACAGGCAGTAGTTTTCTGTGACTCAGTTCTGTATCTGTAATGTGGAGTTGGTAATGGTTTTCCTACTTCACAAGGGTATTGTGAAGATGAATTCATTAGAAGATTGAGGTGCTCTGGTAATGAGGACCATAAGATAGATATATAGGATACATAGTTTGTGTTTCAGTTGTTTACATTCGTAAACATGCTGTTGAACTTTTAGGATGAAGTCACATATAGCTGTAAGAAATAAACCGAATGAAACATCTACAAGAAATTTAATATTTGAGCCTTAATCCAGAAGTGCCAGAGGGATAGCCGTGTTATTCTAGTTTAGCAAAACGAAAAAGGACTTTAGTGGCACTAAAAAATTTATTTATCGCGTGAGTTTTCGTGGGAGAAAATCCCTCTTCGTTGGATGCTTGAAGATCCATTTTCAAGCATCTGATGAAGTGGGGTTTTCTCCCATGAAAGCTCATGCGATAAATAAATTGGTTAGTCTTTAAAAGTGCCACTAGGCTCCTTGTTTGTTTTTACTCCAATAGGCTTACAAAACAAACTTAACATCAGAATCTGAAACCCTGTCCTCAGGCCTATTTAGTGCCTCTTTTGGACAGTTGGTTAAGGGAATATGCAAGTCAATGAATGACTGGAGGAAATATAAAACTTCCCTGTTCTCTTTCTCCTATCCAACTTTTTGCATCAACATAAAAATGAGCTAAATTAGTCCCTGAAAACCAGAGCAAAAAGGATCATCTTTAGCAGCATCCGGCCATGTAACTTCTGCAGCTACTTTCCAGTACTGAATTTAGTTAGCTAAACTGGCTCCCATCATGCATTGCCTGTGACAGCCTAATAATGTAACTGTGATGACACAAGTGCCTCAGACATTGAATTCACAAATGTCCATTGGCTTCTGCTAATTTTGTTTGAAGCATTTCCTGAAGGCACTTGAAACGAGGCAGAGATAAAGCAAATCTCTTTCCTTTTATCAGAATAAATCTTCTGAGTTTTTCTACTCTCATTTTTCATCTCAGCAAATTGAGGAACAGACCTACCAGTACAATACCATAGGAAAGGGAAACAGCTTTGAATATACTTATTACTGTATCGGATTTATATCATTCATAATTAATTTGGCATTTCAGTTTTAGCATGACTTACATTTTTAAAAAAGGATAGTTCCAATGTTTATATGGGCTACTGAAGGTGGTGGGGGTGAGGGTTAGTTTAATTCCACCTTCATTGAGCAATGTATGATGGGAGCCAGTTTAGCTAACTAAATTCAGTACTGGAAAGGAGCAGCAGAAGTCGCATAGCTGGATTCTGTTAATGACTGTTGGTTGTTGCTCTTCCCTCACAACACCATTATGATTTTGTGAGTCTGTGGGCCACATCTTCAGCTAGTGTAAACTGAAGTCAATGGATCTATAAGAATTTATCTCAGCTGAAGATCTGGCCCAGAGTTTCCCTGATTGCATTCAACATATAAACCTGCCTGTGAAGGAAATGACTAGTTTTCCAGGTAACTGTGCCAATAGGAAAAAAGTGATTGTATCAGCAACTGGACTGTCCAGTTCTCCAGCAGCTTGATTCCTGTGCTTATAGTCATGCTTTGGAAACAGAAGGCTTGATTTTTCTCGTGCTTTGTCTGGTCATTTCCTCCTTTTCACAGTGAGAGTACAACTACACCAGATCCACGTTGGCTGATATTTGATATCCACAGGAGCCTGGAAACTGGGAGTTGTTTAGCACTGGCTCATTTAACATAAGCTGTATATTAGGACATACTTATCACTATATGATAGTGTAACCCCTTACAATGAGAATGTTGGAAAACCTATAAGGTATTGTTATAAAAGGAGATTACAACACAATTACACTAAGGAGCAGCACCCTCCCTCCTCTCTCCTATTGCTGCTTTTTTATCCCCATCTGAGCCCTGGTCTACACTGTAAACATTTTTCAGCGGCAGTTGAAGGGAGATACACAAGTTATTTTAAATATTTCCCTTCAACTACCTAATGCCTGCTTACTGGAGCACGGCCACTACACTGAGCTGAAGGAAAATGCCCTCCCTTTGTAGCACTACTCTACTTGGGGGGGGGGGGGGAAGAGTTTTGTGGGGGGTAGCTGTAAAATTATAAGTTTTAACGGGGGAAGGGTGCCTAAACAAATACCTGGTCCTTTTAAACGGGGATGTTGGGAAGCTCCCAAAGCCCCTAGGCAAAGAACACCACTAACAATGATTTTTGTCTGTTTACCATGCATGTGACATTTATTAAGGCACTATGATTACAATCACACAGGTTAAGGCAGTAATTAGCAGTACAATAAACATCCAATATCCACAAACTCTCTAAACTGCAATGCTGCTTATTGCATGAATGCAGATTCAGGGTTTTGCATCAATATGGCTTTAAACACATGCATAACAGAGCCCAATATACACATAATCCAATGCAATCAAGAACACAAGCCCATATGTAAAACACAATCACACAGGACTCTTTGTGTTGTTGTATAGGGGTTCCATTCACACCTGCTGGGTCACGGGGTTCACCTGCATACTGGGGTACACAGGATTTAGTCCCAGTCCTGGTCAGCGGTTATCCCCCATTCACACTTTCCTCCCCCCTGCAGCAGAGTTAGAGCAGCACAGACACCAAGCACAGAGGGTGCCTATTTATGCCCTCACGCAAGAAGGGGATCCAGTTGGGCACGAGGTTCACTTGTGCACCCTTGCTTTCAAACCCCTGGGGGGGGGGTTGGTGCGACTGCACACAAGATATAGTCTTAGCCTTGGTAACCGGCTTATAATTTCATCTCACACACTCTCTAATACAACATGATAATTGATATAATAAGAGCATCTATAAGCACACACACAGAGAAGCAGAAATGCTAGCACAATTATACCCAAAGCAAAATCCTATACCAGTGATGGCGAACCTTTTAGAGACCGAGTGCCCAAACTGCAACCCAAAACCCACTTATTTATCGCAAAGTGCCAATACTGAGGTTTTAGTTAGAAAAAACAACTGCCATAGGTTGTTGAACCCTGGGCGTGCGTGCCATCAGAGAGGGCGCCGAGTGCCACCTCTGGCACGCGTGCCATAGGTTCGCCACCACTGTCCTATACCGTCCCCTGTTCCTACATCAATTCCAAACCCAAGGCTGATGCAGTTTTTGTTCCTTTACTTAAGAGTCTCAGCATAAAGCTGGGAAAACCTTAAAACTTTGAGTTTTAAGAGCCAGGCGCTACTCTGGGCTCTTGTCACTTTAATTTACCTGTCCTTTGGTTATCAGATGGCTGGTCTGATATTCCTTCCCGTCAGCTGGCCAGGCCTTCGAGGTTCCTTTTCACCCAGCCCGGTGGGGAGTGCTGTGGGGTGATCAGTCCCAGAGCCCCTCTGCCTCAGAATAAACTGAGACAGAATAACTCCGAATTCCCGCCCCCAACAAGCCTCCTTTTTATGGCCCAAAAGATCACAGTGAGGTGGTGTTTTTCACTTTTGGGGTCCAGCTGGTTTTTTCTGATTATTTGGAGATGGTCAGAGGGCCTCGTGGTTATCTGGCCAGAGGGCTGGGGGTCTGTCATCCTCCCCCTCCTCTCTGTAGCTAGTTTACCACACCTCTGTACTGGTCAGTTGGCCTTATCTAATGTAACAGCTTTTTGGCCTTTCCCATCTTTATGCTTTTGACTCTTTGTTTCCCTCTCTCTCAAACTGCTGATTCTGTGGCCTAGGCTTTTGGACACCTTTAGCCTGAATGTTATACATTACATCTGAACATTAACTGACAGTCTCAATGGGGGATTGACTTCCCAATTGACTTAGTGGGTCTTCACAAACCTGCTCAGTGGATTGGAAAGTTTGATCTGATGGTGGCAAATTTGCCGCCATCAGTGAAGACCTGCCCTTGAGCACTTCTCACCTTACCCTCCTGTGTATCACCCCCATAGCACTCTGCTCCAGGGCGAGGAAGCTGCTGTTCAAGAGGCTAGGGAGCCATCACAGTAGTCCCTTGATGGGATGCTGCCCCTGAACTAAGTCGTGCCATGTAGGCAATAGGGAGCAACTGAAATAAGCTCTAGAAGACACACAGCAGCACTGTCCCCAACCCAAACCCAGCCATCTGCACCCCAATACCTACCATCATCCAGTAGCTTTTGTTATTAGCAAGCCAGCAACAGGCCCATCTGCACCCACAAGCCCCAGGACCCCTCCCACCAGTGTGGTTTCATGCCATGAGCCAGTTCTCCTCATCCTTCATGCTTGTTTGAATTGCTACTGATACCTATAAATATGTAGAGAAATACCATCTTAATCACATCAGTTATTCTTAAACTGAGAATCTGCCAGGAAAGAAATTATCTTTAGTGCTTGGAGAGCTAGAAAAGGAGAGGCAGATGCCATGCCTTTCATTTTCCATCTTTTTCCTTCTCCCATCCCCCTTCAGCATATGGAGAGATGCACCACTGTGTCATCTGTTTCTGTATCTCACAGTGCATCAAACCTATTTCCCAATCAAAGCAGCGCTTTCCATACAGGCTTGAAAAATTGCATCAACTTCATTTCAGTAGCCTTAATCTCTGACTGCATGTAAATCATAAGCAGAAAATAAGCAGTTCAGAGTGATCTATACTTAACAAACTGATCTGTGAGACAAGGAAACAACATAAGCAGGGAAAAAGGTTTGCAGTAAAGCCAAGTCTTATTTGCATGGCTATTTATAACAAAAATGCAGGGGCATCAGTGCCCTGAAAATAGGTTTGGGGCCCGGGCCCTGCACCCTAACCCCAATCTGGTCCTGGGATGGGACGCGAATTGGGCTCCTGCAGCCCTAGGTCCCCAGCCAGGTTGGGGGCAGGATCCCACCGCTACTGGCGGCCATGCCCCAGGTCCCTGACTGGGGTTGGAGCCAGATACTGCCAGGCCCCAGGTCTGTGCCAGACTCAGAGAACTGGTGCTGGGACTCAGGGCCTGTGCCACCGTGTGCCCAGCACCAGCAGCTCCATTGCAAAAATGGTGTATTCCGTGAGCCCAGTTTGATAACTCAGCATTTCATAGAATCATAGATGATTATGGTTGGAAGGGACCTCAGGAGTCATCTAGTCCAACTCCCTGCTCAAAGCAGGACCACTCCCACTAAAGCATCCCAGCCAGGGCTTTGTCAAGCTGGGCCTTAAACGCCTCTGTGAATGGAGATCCCATTTTGAGATATGGTTTGAAATGTAAGCCACTTACAATCAGGGCATGCTGCACATCCAGCACCCTTAGTTCCAGCACCTATGACTTATTTAAAATAAATAAATAAAAATGTGCTCTAATCTGCATTTTAGGTTGGTTTTGCACTGCAGTGTCTTTTTGAACTGCAGATCTGCGCTGTGATAAGTTATACCATCTGCTTTTTTTAAAATGAATCTTTTATTGTTCTCAATGAAGAGCAAGAAATCAGTTTCCTATATGGGACAATTCCCAAGTCCTCTGTCTTGGCAATACAGAATGCCATTATTTTTTTCCTGTAGGAAAATCAGTCTTTTGATAAAACATCTAAAACATTAACTTTGTTGAACTTGTGTTCGAAGCGACTAATACACCATGCAAAAACATTGCAATAATGGAGAAGCACCTGATTCAAAGCCCATTGACTTCAGTGTCAGTCTGTTCAAACACTGCTTTTCTTTTATTCTATTTCAGCAGCCCTGAAGGGTAAACTTAAATAATATATGACCAAATCACCAGTTCTTCTTTATTCCATGAATAAAGACCAATCAATGATATTCCAAAGTGCAATAAAAAATAAAAATATCTGTTCTAATTTGCAGAAATTATACTTTTTGATTTCTTTAAAAGAACGTTTCACTAATACCCTATAGCACACAGTTTCCAGTGATTGTATGATAATAGTACTATGATTATATTGAATACATAATGGATATGTTAGTTACATTTTCTTTTACATACAAGCTACAAATTTCCAGAAACTGTAGCAAAAATTCTGCTACATCTCTTCAAAAGAATATTGTTTGTGCAAAGGAAGTTGTAGCATGTAGCACATTCTTCACTCAATCAACCTTTTTCTTAAAGTATTTTTGACCCTTGTTTTAAAAATTAGATACTGTGGAATGATGTAAACTTGATAAATAACTAACACACCCCGAGCTGTGCTAATGACATTTCCATAAATAAATCAGGTAGGTAGGCTCCCACTTTTTTATTTGAACAGTCAATGTCGTTGGGTAGAGGATAGGTGTCTTGTAACTAGCAAACCATCCTTGAGTATCAGAAGGGTTAGATTCATGTGCAGAAGGTTTCCTGCTCTTCCAAGTTACAGTAATAATTGGGCCATGCTTAGGCACTGGAAAAGGGAATGGTGATGGAATGGAAAATCACTTGTTAATACCCAGAGCCCTGGAGAGACCCAAGAGATCTCTCTCTCTCATGACCGACAGGCTGCAAGGCACTCTTTTCGCACCCACTCCTGTAATCGTGAAGGGGGTGGTGAGGCCATTAGCATTTCTTTTATAAAAACACTATTATGGAAGTGACAGAGTAGGTAGGTTAGTAGAGCGGGATCTCTTCAGCTGCATTCTGCAGTGAGGGTAGAAGAATTCCTTTCCAGAAAGATGGATCCTGCAAATCATTCTTCTGTAGAATAGAGGAGGATAACTACAGAGAAATTGACAGAAGGACTTGAGAGAGTGGTTGATTTGTCCAGGACAAAGCTATCCATTTTGAAATCAGTTATTGATACTTTGATGAAAGATTATTTACATGTCTACGTATGGCCTTCATCAATATAGTACCTGAACACCTGTGACTTAAGTTCTGGATTGAACACAATAACAACACTGAAAACGCCTCATAATGTAACTTCAGGCGAGCCTGTAGATTTCCCAAAGTGTTTGGAGAAAGTACTCAACATAGGTTTTAAAAATGTTTGTTAGTTTCCATCTCTGTAGTCAGGCCGCC
>ML685801.1:10228924-10252161 GCA_007922175.1 Pelusios castaneus | reverse complement strand
GCGAAATCCTCACCAGTATACAGTGACTCAGGCTCGGGAACCGCCGAGTCATAATAGGCCTCCCGGTCCCCTGGGCCACTTCCTGCCCCCGTCCCCGCTGGTACCTGCTCGGGGCCCTCATCGTCCTCTTCCTCGGGGTAGTCACCCAGGGGGAGGTCACCTAGTCCAGCCACGTCCTCTGCTGAGGGCAACTCCTCCAGGTCACACCCCGCCTCTGGGGGTAGTGCGTCTTCCTCGGCCAGGGGGAGCTCCTCCAGGTCGCAGCCCGGTACTGGGAGGGACTCATCCGAACGACCCGCCAGCGGTGTGGGGAGCGGAAGGTCCAAATAGTCCTCTGCACGCCGTCTCCGGGGAAGCTGGTCTCGGCAGGCGGTCCCGACGGGGTCCAGGCGACCATTGGGGCCCCAGGCAGCAGGCAGGTTCTCCACAGGGTAAGGGTCAGGCAGATGCTGGGGAGGGAACAGAGGAACACCCTTCCCCTTCGGCTGCCTCCCTTCCACTGGGCTCTCCGGCCTTCCCCTTATATTTCCTGTCCCGCCCACCTGCTTCCGGTCTGACGGACAGGTTGCTTCTGGCTCCGCCCACTCAGGTGTACCTGGGCCCAGGCTGTCCATCTCCGAGGGGGGCCATACTCTCTCCCTACACACTCTAAGTTCTAAAATCTCTTTATCCAACCCTAAAGGAATATTTCTGGCTGGTGTAAAGTGCCACAATCTGTGGAACCTGCAGCCCAAAAAGATTAACTGCGGCATCTGAAAAGTATGTACCTGAGACTGTGATACAAGAAATTCCCATCCCAGATAAAGTGTAAAGAGCAGTTAATAACATTTATTTTCTCTTACAAAGAGACTAAAGTCTCTTACTGTTCCACCAACATTGCCATTCATTGTTCTGTGGGATAAAAGTTCTTGACATCTCTAGAGTTACTCTAGTCAGAAAAAAGAAAGGTTTTCGATATAAATGAGAGAGATTCTGGAAGCTGAATTTTTTCTTAAGTCATCTTCAATTGTTGGGTCATCTGGTCAATTGGTCTACATGTTCTATTTATGTGAAGTAAGTAGAGCCATGTAAATAACTGATTTTTGTTTTGTTTTGTTTTTGATTCACTGGCAGTTCTGAAAAATGAAAAAAACAATTTTAGGTTGATCCTCTATAGCATGGGGAGTGGCTCACTTGCTGGTGGATTCTCTGTACCTTAAAGTCTTTAAACTATGATTTGCGAACTTTAATAACTCATTCATAGGTTAGAGGTTTATTATAAGGTGGGTGGATGAAGTTCTGTGGCCTGCATTGTGCAGGAGGTTAGCTTAGATAATCATATTGGTCCGTTCTAACTTTAGAGTCTATGAGTCTATAAACATTAAGGAGGTTATTGCTACTATGTCCTACACAATTTTAAATATAAATTTTTATACATTTTTAAGCATACTCAATAGAGAATATCTGTATTGCAAAAGAGATTTATTTACTTAAGGGCTAACTATTTCAGTGCATATAGCAGGAACAAACAACATTATTCATTTCTAAATACCGTTATTTCATGGGCCATTTGTGTTATTGCTTATTTGGCAAGGAGCACAGTCATTAATGCCAGGCTTCCCTTCAGATGTATTGCTTTCATCTAATAAAACTGCCATTGGCTTTCACAGTTAAAACGAAATGTGTGTTAAACGTTTCCTGTGACTTATTGAGCAATGTTTTAAACTTTATAGGGCATCCGTGTATTATGGAAGAAGCTGCAAGAATGAAACAAAGGTGAGGAGATGTTAAGGAAGCTGGGAATAATGAATAAAAAGTAATAGCTCCACTCCTGGACTCCTCCTGGAGTTGTCATCAGCCACTAGAATGTAGATGAGAAACGTTCCTGTTGTCAATACAAATTCAGATTCAATATAAGGGGTTGGACTGTCTCAAATATGACTGAGTTTGGTTCACTAAATCTGTTCATTGTGTTTACCATGTTGTCTACCCTTACTACTCATTTTTGATGTAGCAATGCATAATGCCAGTCTGTTGGACTGAAGGCTGCTCTGTTGCTGCAAATGTATGCAGGAGCAGTCATGGGATCAGCTCCTATTAAAAGCACCCAAGGGCCATCAGCCATTAATTTGCAACTCTTCCTGGCAGGCAGTTGGTTGCTTTGGAGAGGTTTACTTTGTTTTCTTTTCTTTCCTCCCTGTCACTGTGGTCACTGGAGAGGGGTCACACTCAAAATGTTCAATCACTGTAAAGTGAATGGGGCAGATGATCCTCAAAACAGGTGGTTCTTTCAAGAATTAGATCTACCCAGCCAATAACAAAACAGCTTCTGCAATATGTTACTGGTTACCAAGAAGCCCCCAAATAGTTTCTCTTAAGCAATCCATCTGTGTGCTCCCATACAGACAGACAAGTCTAATATGGTAAGAATTACTTGAAAAAACAAAACCAAAAAACCCAAAAAACAAAAACAATACCAAAAAACCCCCCAAAAACCCAAGGAATCCTGTGGCACTTTTAAAGACTAACAAATTTATTTATCGCATGAGCTTTTGTTGGAGAAAATCCCACTTCGTCAGATGCTTTGAAGAACTACTTAATTACTTAATAATTAAGAATGACTTAAAATATTATTCACCATATATGAAGTTCTACCAGTCCCAAGAGATTGGACACATTACTCACCAGGTCAATGAATATTTCAGATTTTATCCAAATACATATTTACAGCCAATCCTTATTAACAGATCTAAAATTCATTAAAAAGAAAAGAAAGAGTTATTTTGGTTAAAGATCTTTATACATATAGCTATGGATAAAGTTCTTGGGTCAGTTTCGTAGCAGAGATGATGAGCCACTGATTTGTAAAAAGTTTTTCCAGACTCAATTCCTTAGATTATAGTCCAATAGGCAGTCCATCCATAGGTAGAGTTTATTCAGATTCTTGCATGAAAATTAGCATGGACAGTACTGAAGACTTCAGTCTTGTGACCTCCCCTTATAAAGCTCAAACAGATCTGAGGTGACAGGATTTGGCCCTGGAGGTTTTTTTTTTATAGATCTCTGGCAAGCTGTGATAGCCTCTGGACAGCAGGTAATAAGGCATGGATGAAAAATTGATAATGTACATTGTTGCTTTGAAGTAAGCCTATTTTTATGTATACATAGGTAATTAATTGCACTGATTAGCATATGGCAATTAACCATTCAAAGGTTCACAAGTAGTTTACTACAAATTTCAAAGAGAAATAGAGACAATGATTATTACACTGCACCTTCCATCTAATCACTAATATTCCCTTTTGATCTCTGAAGCAGTAGAATGTAGTAGCAGAGAGGAATAGAAGTTTATCATCTACCAGCTATTGAGGTCACATTGCGAAGCTTTTAACAGATGTAGGGAAACACAGATAAATACAATTAGGATTTACTTCTGATGCTTTGACAATACAGGATTGCATTTCAAACACTCTGGTCTATCTAATATGGCTGGGTTAGCTATTTAGAAGAAAGGGTCCTGTTTACTGTTTTTATACTTCCTTAATATGTTCTTAAAGGTTGATCTTGGGTCACTTTAGTATGCTGGTTGCTTAATCCTTGCTAGCTCAGTGCCACACTCCTCTGCCCCAACAGTGACTCACTTGTGGAAGCATGTTCATGTATCTTTGGGATGATCCTTTATTTTGTCATTGTTGCTTTATTTCCCATCTAATTTAAAAATTTCAGCCAATGAGTACTACAATTGCAGAAACACAAGTGCAGAAACATTTGTCTGGGCACAATGAGACCATCTAGACACAACACCGTTGAACTCAACGAATCCTGCTTCTACCAGATTTGAAATATAGCCTAATATCGATATGAAATGAATTCTAAAAAAAATCATTTAACTACTGGCCTGCAATTACTGATGGGCAAGTACTATGCTTCAGCTGGCACCTTGGCTGGGAGTTTGGCACAGAGTCTAATGGAGCTGCAATTATTGCTAGTGTTCTAGCCTTGAAGCAATTGTGTGGCGATCTATTTACCAGTAGCACAGTAGGGGAGGAGATGTTGTATTTGCAGTCCCTAGATTACACTACAAGAATCTCCTGTGATTTAAGGGAGTAGCACAATTATTCTTTGATCCTGGAGTCCATAACTAAAATCCTTGCAGAACTCACAGACTGAAAAGAGCCTTGGGTGCCAAAGGAACTGATTAAATACTGCTTTATGGAACAGCATTTCATTGCCAGAGGATTACAAAATATAGTCATTCTGATTGCCAGTTTGCTGCAAATAAACTCTGTTGACAAATTGTGAAGTGTACACAGAAACTTGAATGCACAAGTTTTACTTGACTGTTCCAGGGGAAGGTGGTTCTTATGGGAAGTCATATTCAGACATGGGATTGATCACCTCAGATAATCTGGGCCATTTCCTTGTATAGCTTTGAAGAGAAGAACCCGAACCTTGAATTTGACCTTGTGTCCCAGAAAACGAGTGAAGAAAGGAGACCACTAGAAAGATGTAGTCTGGGTATCTTGTATGGCTGAGCAGATGGCTTCTGTGTTCCGAAGCAAATAAAATTCATGGATCCATAATTAGCTATGAAGAGTCACCATAACCCAGGCCATGACTTAAACTTGTATAGATCACTGTGGCTACAGTCAAGATTGTCTATGGTGACCCCAATGGAGTATGATATAAACTCCAGAGTTGAAATTCTAGCATGCAAACTCCCTGCATCGCCTCCTCTTCCTCCTTTTCTGTTCCCCTTATCTCCCTCCTTGATTGCTCCATATGATAAAAGTGTTAGTCAAAAAACATGGTAATTGACAGAGAGTACAGACTGGGGAAATGAAACATGCATGCTGTGTTCTATACTGACAGAGTAATAGTCTGATCTGAGTCATAAAAGTAAAGATACTGAATGAAATAAGCCAAAAAATCTGAGAGAAATTTTCCAGGTATTATTACGGTATGACAAACTGCTATCATCAGGAGAAAATATAATCTGTCAAACCCAGCATTAAGACTAGAGCTAGCTGAAACTCAGGATTTGGGTTAAAAAAAAATCCAACATTTTGAAATGCAGCAGAGAAAGGGACATGGCAGGGCTACCCCAGAACCATGTGCCCTGGAAATACAGGGACCCTGACCCTGATCAGTCTGTATGCTAAGGCTGCCCTGGCGCTGTGGATCCTGGAAGCCCTGGGCTCCCAAGCAGCTGCTGGCAACATGAGAGGGAACCTGACAGAAATCTGCCTATGACTTGAGTAAAGTTACCACAGCTGACTTGCTTTCTCCAGACATTTCAGGTCCTGGGGAGGGGGGTTTCGCCTTCCTTTGAAGCATTAAGCATATCTCACTTGCTGGTGGGTTCTCCTTACCTTGAAGTCTTTAAATCATTATTTGAGCACTTTGGTAATTCAATCATATAGTTTAGGGGTCCATTACAGGAATGGATGGGTGAAGTTCTGTGGCCTGTACTGGGAGGAGGTCAGACTAGGTAATGGTACCTTCTGACTTTATAGTCTGAGTCAAATGCCAGGTCATCAGACCTGGAATTTTTCAATAGCACCCTGATTTGTCAGAAAATTTCCAACCTGCTCAAACTATGACAGATTATAACAACGGTACATGTAGCTAGCACATTGGATTGGACATTTTCAAAACCTGTAAATAATTAAATGAAATATACATATAAAATCTGACCATGATGTGGAGTTTAAATTTTTCATGCAATCCACAACACAAGAAACATTTCTCCTTGAATTTTATCTGAAGTAGGTGCTATTTCAATAACGATTCCTTTTTAAATGCAAACAGCTGTGCTGGAAAGCATACTGCAGTTATAGATGAAAGACTGTAAACATAAAGCAACCTATTTTATAACATAAATCAATGACATATTGATGTATATTATACAGAAGCATAGAATTTATTCCTTTTCTACCTAATGTTACACACAAGAATGGTGGATTTGCCATCAAATCCTGTCTTCTGTTTCCAACAATGACGTATGTTTGACACTTCAGAGTAAGCTGTAATAAACCCATAATGCACTTGATCAGTTGTGTAATTCTAGTGCTCTAAGACTTGATTTGTGCAATGCTAGCTCCTTCTGATCCAAAATCTTACGTAAATTTGCACACTTAATGGGAGTGCTCAATAACGTCACAAGCCACAAAGGATGTGATGTTATAATCACATTTAGAAAGATGCCATCCTTAGGAGCCTGCATCTCTCTTCACAAAATGGCAAAATCCTTTAAAGGAAATTTACTCTTATATCTATCATTAGCAATATAAATAAGGATTGAAATGGCAAACATTTTTGACTTCACAGTGAAAAAATAAACGCCTATATAGTGCAGACTGGATTATATTGATGTCTTCTGGCCAGTTCATCTGCATTCCATTGGCTTATGTGAAAATTGGGAGCAGGATCCATCTGAAAATTTGAAAAGTTGTTAGCTTCTCATTTTCTTCAGATGTCAGTTTGTAATGTCATAAGCACCATGTGAAAGGTGTGAGCCAAAGCCCACTGAAATAAATTGAATCTTTCCACTAACTTCATTGGGCTTTTCATCCAGCCCCTTAATGCAGCTTGAAAACTTCCTAACTTGGTGTTCAAGTCATTCCTGTGATTCCCAATTTGCCCTACCTTCCTACAAGTAGTCTGCTTCCTCTATCTCCCAGGAGTACATGCATTTGTACAGCTCTCTACAGTGGTGTGTGGAGAAACTGGTTTGACATTTAATCCTTGATCACTGGAGACCACGTAGTGGTTGCAAGACAGCAAACTTCAGAAGTATTTAGACTTTTAACTAATGTATTTAGCCTCTAACATCCCTTTGAGGATATGGGCCAAATTACTTATAAGGCAAAACTTTTACTGTCAATGTATAACTTTTGTGGTAAAGGTTTTCGTAATAGCTCTATGGGAAGTAATGTTGTTAGCGTTTCTTTTTCCATGGTTCAAAAGCTGTACTTAAAATGGGAGATACAGGATTTGGTGACCATTTGCTTATCTTCTCAAAGCTTATATTCTAATAAAGAATGGATCTCCTCAGCAGATCTGGTGAAATGTTTATTGACTTGGACTCTGGCACAAATGACAATATCTAGGGCAGTGTTTGCATCCAGTCAGGGTACGGACATGCTAAATGATTCTGTATTATAATGATAGCAGATTTCCAGTGGGCATCTTGTCTCATGCCATAGATCAGGGGTCCTCAAACTACGGCCCGCGGGCCGGATACGGCCCGCCAAGGTTATTTATCCGGCCCCCGCCCCTGCTGCGGCCTGCCCCATGCGTCTGGGGCAGCGGGGTGGCCGCGGCCAGGGCAGGCTGCCGGTCTCCCACCCACCGGCCGCCTCGACTTCCTGGCCCAGAGCCGACCCCGCCCCGCTCTCCCGACAGCGTCGGCCTCCCGGCACGGGGCCAGGATCAGGCTCCGTTGCCGGGGTCTGTCTGCCCTGCCGGGGCCGCGTTCGGTCCCCGCCGGTGCTCCCTCCCAGCTGTGCAGGCTGGGCCGGGCTGGGGAGATTTAAATCTCCCGCCCTGAGCATGCGCAGATACAGCGTGCTCAGGGCGGGAGCGGCCTGGCCGGCAAGCAGCTCTGCCGGCCGTCTCTGTAGTTCCCAGCCTCCGGCCAGGTAAGGGGGCACTGGAGGGAGGCCTGGAGAGGGGTGGGGGTGGGGACAAGGAGATGGGCTGGGTTAGAGGGGTGGGGGTGGGGACAAGGAGACGGCCCGGGTTAGAGGGGTAGGGCCCACGACAACCACCCGACCAAAAAAAAAAAAAAAAAAGGGGGGACAAGGAGGGACCCCCACGCAGGCCGGCAGCCCCCACCGCCCCCTCCAGACCCCCGGGGCTGCTTCCTTTCTCTTTTTTCTCTTCCTCTTCCTTTCCTTCCTTTCCTTTTTTTCCCCCTCTTCTTTGTCTTCCTCTCCCCTGCCTTCCTTCCTCTTCCCTGCCTTCCTTTCTCTTCCTCTTCCTTTCCTTCCTTTCTCCTCTTTCTTCCTTTCCTTTTCTTTTTCTCTTCTTTGTCTTCCTCTTCCCTGCCTTCCTTTCTCTTCCTCTTCCTTTCCTTCCTTTCTCCTCTTTCTTCCTTTCCTTTTCTTTTTCTCTTCTTTGTCTTCGTCTTCCCTGCCTTCCTTTCTCTTCTTTCTTCCTTTCCTTTTTTTCTTTTTCTCTTCTTTGTCTTCCTCTTCCCTGCCTTCCTTTCTCTTCTTTTCTTCCTCTCCCCTGCCTTCCTTTCTCTTCTTTCTTCCTTTCCTTTTTTTTTTTCTCTTCTTTGTCTTCCTCTTCTCTGCCTTCCTTTCTCTTCCTCTTCCTTTCCTTCCTTTCTCCTCTTTCTTCCTTTCCTTTTCTTTTTCTCTTCTTTGTCTTCCTCTTCCCTGCCTTCCTTTCTCTTCTTTCTTCCTTTCCTTTTTCTCTTCTTTGTCTTCCTCTTCCCTGCCTTCCTTTCTCTTCTTTTCTTCCTCTCCCCTGCCTTCCTTTCTCTTCTTTCTTCCTTTCCTTCCTTTCCTTTTTTCTTTTTCTCTTCTTTGTCTTCCTTCCTTCCTGCTCTTTCTGTCTTTGCTTCCTTCCTTTCTTTCTTTTTTTCTTTTTCTCCTCCTTCCTTCTCTTTTTTCTTTCTCTCCCTTCTTTTTTAAAACTTTTTAAAAATTAATTTTAAATAAAAACCTTTCTTAAAATTAGATTTCAATTCCAAATTCATTCCAATTAAATTAATTAAACACAATTAATTAATTAATTCTATTTACAATCACTTTATCTTCAATTAATGCCTATAATTTCTGTCTTGTGAGTTTTCCCCAAAAATTTATTCTGAAAAAGTTTTTCACACGGCTTGAAAATTTTGCACACAAGCCACCAAACCTAGAGGGAACATTGGCTACTAGTTGCGTACACAACAGCAGGCTAACATCGGTCAGTCCCACACTCTGGGCCTGGCCAGAGCCCACAGCACCAACAAAAAGTGTGTGGATGCATTACTGCCTGCCACCCAGTACCCAGAAACACAGGCCAGCAGCAGACGTGATAGCTACGCATTCACGTTTTTTTCTAATTATAATACGGCCCCCCAACAGTCTGAGGGACCGTGAACTGGCCCCCTATTTAAAAAGTTTGAGGACCCCTGCCATAGATAGTGGTATAACAGATTTATCATCATAATGCTTTTATAATTACTGTAATTTGTAGCTAGACGTTTGAACTGTATCATTTCTGTTTCAGGTATTAAATTAAACCGCGGAACTCACTGGCACAGAATGTTTCTGAGGCCAGAATTTTAGTAAAATTCAAAGAGGTGCTAGACATTCATATGGATGACAGGAATATCCGATTAATAGCAATATCCAGAATATAGCAGTTAATGCAAACTAAGAGTTTTAGAAAGGTTGATAACTTCATTGGTTTAAGCCAATCTCTAACTATTAGGGATTAGGACAAGACTTTTGTATGGGCAGATTTATCACATAGCTGTCTGTTGTGGGGTTTTTACACCTGTCTCTGCAGTATGTGGCACCAGCCATTGTTGTAAACTAGATGGATTACTGATTTAGTGTGGGAATCCCTGTGTTACTGCTAGGTCCTGATCTTCAGGACGATTTGAGGTATGCGAGGTAAAGGACCAGCATGGGACAGCAGGGGCCCACAGCTTTATTTCTCCCTGATTCTGTGACTAGTTGGGGCCATTTCACCTCGGATGCAAGTCAGTGCAGCCTCAATGGCACATACTCAAATGAGACATATCAGTCTGAACATTGAGCAAGCAATTTATAATATCAAATTGCTAAATATGGATCAGACCCTGAAACCTTCCCAAAGGACTTGGTTCATTTTCTGTATGATCCTGATTCAACCAGACAGTGATGTGTATTTGTGCTTTGTTGGTAGGTCGTATCAATTCTCAGAAATATTTCCTATATCTGAAAAGACATTGGAAAATAAACTTAACACATTTTTATTGGAACATTTTAGCAAAGTAATGCTAACCAGTATAACCATTCAAATGTAAACATGCTGTTAAGTACATTTGTTATGATTTGTACTATTTCTTAATTGTTATGTAACCCAATCCATCAATCTCAAGGAGGAAGGAACCCCATTATTTTCATTGTTCCAGATGGAGTTCAAATTATTTTCGTCACCTGCAGTGTAATTCAGTTTCTGCCTGCATTTCTTACAGTTTGCTTAGTAGGTGAAATCCCAAAATGTTCTGAACAGGCTTTTTCAGAAACAGTCCTGGACATTTTGTGGTAATTGTCTCTAATAGTGGTGGAGCAGGAAAAAGGGTAGAGAAGGGGCAAAACCTGAACACTTTCAGATTTCTCTTTGTTATTGTCAATGTACTGGAAAATTTACAACCTTTTCAAAAAAAGTTTAAAATGTACTTATTATTTTTTTGACCCTTGACTAATCTAGCAGATCATTTCCACTAGAATTGCCATGTTTTTCCTAAGTAGCAGAATAAACATTTTGTGTGCTAGATGCAAAATAACTGTTGCCGTGAAATAACAGGAGAAGGAAAAAGGAGAAGAGTTCCCAACTGAATACGAGCCATTCTCTATGCTGGCTAGAGTACAAAAGAAGCATTAGAGTTTATTGATGCAGGTAACACTGTGTATTCATATTGAAGGATGTAAGGCAGTGTAATTTCATAAGTAATCACCTTTCTTCCATGAATGAGTAACTAAACTTCATCTTGCCTGCCCAGTAGCTGATGTCTTGTAATTGGAAATTGACGTTATAAAAGCACTTGTCGCATTCAGCAGCTGCTAACACATTACCATTGTGCGGGTGTCTGTACCTAAGGAAAAAGACAATTTCAGGGGCAGATCCTGCATCCCTTACTCAAGAAAACTTTGACTATGTAAGGAAGGAATTGCAGCATTAGACCATCAGTACTTACAAACTGATTTGTCTCAAAGACCGTTGGAATTAGAATTCTAACAACTGTGAAAATGCAAATAATAGAAATGAAAATGAATAACTCCAACAATATTCTCAGTATATTTGTAGCTAAAGTTAAACATAAAAATCTTTTCAAAATGAAGGGGATAATAGTAGAGCATAAAGGATTCGATTCTGAAAGGGGCTGAGTACCCTAAATTCCTGTTATGGGTTCTCCTCTCCTCCCACTGTTCCTAAATGCTTACAGTATGTTGACTAATTTTCCAAGTAGTATCTCCTTGGTTTCTTAATTTCTAGCTGCAGTTTTGAATATGGAATTTTTTTGTATATGAAATACCTGCGTCGTTGAAGTCAATAGGCATGTTTTTCCCTTGATGTCAATTTCTAAATTAAGTCCTTGTAGTAAATTGACAGATACTGGTGAGCAGAAGAGTTTTGAGTATGAGACACTACAGACAATTTTATAATTTTAAACTTGCAGACATGGGGGAGAAAGAAAGAGAGGGCTCTACACTAGAAAAACCTTCACTTCATCAGAACCAGATGAAGTTCCATGGGCTGCCTAGATTTCAAAATTGAAAAGTCTAATCCCAATTTTAAACACTTCCTCAGCCCCCTGTTGCAGCTACAGAAAGATTGCATTAAATTTTCATGGTACTTTCCACCTCTGCTATGCTTAACTACTAATATCATGTGGTCACCATATAATGGGACTAACTCCTCACTATGTGAGAGGTCAATTCCCACTATAAGCCAGGAAGAGGTATTTCTATTCCCTCATGCATTCTGGAGTGAGGAAGGCTGTTACTGGAAAATGATACTCACTGTCTGTCCTTTAAATTAAGATCAGAAATGGCCAGGCCACTCAGATAGGAAAAACAAGTAATATTAAAATAGCAAGACTGTTGACAAATTGTATATTAAATTGCTTGACCACACTTTGATTGATTATTTCATTATGAAATATACTCAAGAGAACAAATAACCTGTGTCAATCACAAGAAGCCAGAAGAAGACTAAGGACAGGGTTGGCCCATTAGTCAGTGAGGGGAGAAAAGCAATAACAGAAAATATGAAAATGGCTGAAGTGTTAAATGACTTTTTGTTTATGTTCTCCAAAAAGTTCAGTAGTGATTGACTATCTAACACAGTCAATGAATATGAAATAGGATCAGAGAATAAAATAGGGAAAGAACAAGTTAAAAATTACTTTGAGTTCGATGTCTTCAAGTTATGAGAGCCTGATGACATATCCTAGAATGGTGGTCTCCAACCTTTTGCCAGCAGATGGCTCAATGGTCATAGGTTTTAACTGCAACTGCCGTTCAGAAGCAACTCATGATCTACAGGTTGGAAACCACTGTCCTAGCATGCTCAAGAAGATGACTGAGGAGATACCAGATCCATTAACAATTATCTTCAAATAATCATGGAAGATTAGAGCAAATTCAGAGGACTGGAAAAGAGCAAATATAGTGCCAATCTATAAAAAGGGAAATAAAGACAATCCATGGATTTATAGGCAGTCATCTTAACTTCAGTTACAGGAAACATAATGGAACAAATAATTAAGTAAGCGATTGGCAAAACTGAGAAGATAAACTGAATAATAACAGTCAGCATGGATTTGTCAAGGACAAATCATGTCAAACCAATCTAATAGCTTTTTTATTTTGACATGGTAACAAGTCTTGTGGATGGAGGGAAGTGGTAGATGTGGTATATCTTGACTTTAGGAAGGCTTTTTGGTACAGTCTCACATGATCGTATCATAAACAAACTAGGGAAATAAACCCAAGATGGAGCTAGGTGGATGTATAAGTGGTTGAAAAACTGTTTCCAGAGAGTTGTTATTAATGGTTCACAATTATGCTAAAAGGGTATATCAAGTAGGGTTCCACAGGCATCAGTTCTGGGTTCTGCGCTGTTCAGTATCTTCATCAGTGATTTAAATAATGACAGAGAGAATATGAGTTTGTGGGTGATATCAAGCTAGGAGGGGTTGCAGGTTCTTTGCAGGATACAATTGACATACATGATGATCTGGACAAACTGGAGAAATGGTCTCAAGTAAATTGAATGAAATTCAATATTGACAAATGAAAAGTACTCCACTTAGAAAGGAACGATCAGTTACACACATATAGAATGGGGGATGGCTCTCTAGAGCTGGGGTGTCAAACTCATTTGATGTGAGGGGCCACATTGGAGGGCAGGGCACTTGACAGGGGCCAAGTGTGTCTAATAAAATTTGAATCTGCACTTATTGATTAATTATCTGTAATCATGATAACGTAGGCTACATTAATTACAGTAGTAAATACAGTGGGCTGAATATATTGCATAACAACAACACAGACTACAAACTTCAGAAAAAAATATTCCAATCAAATACAAATCTATATTTAAAATAAACTTAGAAAACTGCTATAGTCATGTTAATTCTGTGTACTGCTGCTCCCTGACACTTGGCATCTCTTTGCCTTAACCAGCGAGTCAACATCAGGGGTAAGCGACTGAGCCGTGGCAACCTTCACAACAGAGTTAAGATGAGTGTTCGTGAGTCATGAACGTAGATTAGACTTCTTTAAGTTCATGACTGAGAACACTTGTTCATAGACATCAGTTGTTTCAAACATAGACAGAATTCTTGAAGCAAATGCTTTCAATTTGGTGTTGTTTGGTCCCAGGTATTGATAAAAGTTGTCGATACTCACTGTAGAAAATTTTTCTTTTAGCAGTGTGTTGCACTGCAGCTCAATTATTTCCATTTGTAGCTCATCAGCCAAATCAGATGCGCTGACTGAAAAAGGCGAAATCTTTCTCAAGTTTTCTGAAATCACGGAAGCATTGATCAAACTCATTCTTTAATCCAGCTATTTTGTCCCTGTAACATTCTGTACTGGAGGCCCTGACATTTGTGGTCACCAGTTTCGATGTGGGAAAGTGTGCATAATTGCCATCAGAAAGTCGTTTCTCCCACAACTGAAGTTTCAGCTTGAATGCACGAACACTGTCATAAAAGTCTGTCACAATCTTGTTGTGCCCTTGAATTTTTGTGTTGAGCCAGATGTTCAGTAATGTCTACCATAAATTCAAGGTTGCACAGCCGCTCTGAATCCTGTAATTGGGGCACCTGTTTTCCTTTCTGATGCATGAATTCTCCTATCTCTTGATGCAGTTCAAAGAAACGTTTAAGCACGGATCCTCGACTAAGCCACCAAACTTCTGTGTGATAGGGCAACCTATAACTAATGTCCCTCTCATTTAGGAGACTATCAAATTGATGGTGGTTGAGCCCTCTTGCATATATAAAATTTACAGTTTGGATAACTACTTCCATGACATTGTTCATTTTCGATGACTTGGTGCACAATGCCTCTTGGTGCAAAATACAATGAAAACTCAAAAATTCCCCTTCTGGTCTGTCTATAATTTGAAACAACATCTGCTTTCCTATCAACCATAGACGGTGCACCATCTGTCACTAGACTGACAGCCCATTTCCAGTCCACTCCCAGCCGATCCAATGCTCCTACAACACTGTCAAAAATATCCTCCGCTGTTGTCGTGTCTCTCAATGGTACAAATTCAACAAACTCCTCTGTCACCATCAATGTTTCATTAACTACATGAATGAATATTGCAAGCTGAGCCACATCGGTAATATCAGTGCTCTCATCGACGGCAATTGAAAAAGCAATTAAAGACTTCACTTTGTCTATAAGCTGGCTATTCAAATTGTCAGATAATTTGCCAGTTCTCTCAGCAACAGTGTTTCTCAACAAACTAATATTTGCAAAGGTTTGTCACTTAACAGGGCACACTATTTCGGCTGCCTTTAGCATGCAGTTCTTCAGAAACTCACCCTCAGAAAATGGTTTTGATGCTGATGCAATTTCCTTAGCAATAATACAGCTAGCCTTGAGAGCTGCATCACTTGCTTCATGAAAACAAGTAAAGATCGACTGCTGTTTTTTCAGGGCATTTACTAATTCAACTAATTTGTCTTCGCGCACTTTACCTGAGTATTTGTCATACTTAGCGCCATTGTTAGTTATTTAATGTGTCTCAATATTGTACTGTTTTGGTACAGCTATGTGTTGTATGCATATCAGACATGTAGGTTTATCATTCACATTCCAGAAAAAAAAAAATTTCCACTTCTCCTGAAAAACACGATACTCTCCATCAACCTTTCTTCTCTTTGATAATGCCATGATTTTGAGTCCTATCAAGTTAGATGAGAGAGGGAAAAAATGGTCTAGTGCTGGAAAGTGGGCAAATTTTGATGCTATGGCAGTTAGATAACGTTTTTTATCATGTTATCAGCAAATGCTGATAACATGATAAGAAAATTAAACACCAGTTTTCAAACCCAATTTGGCTCCGTAAAAGTGGAAACTTACATTTCATACCTAAACACAATTCCCAAATAATATCCATCCTCCCTACAGCAACCTTTAGATAAATGGCACTTTCACAACTGTACACAACAAATTTTTGCTTGTTAATTAAACTACATATTGTGAAAATTTGAAAAGATTCCTATTTTTCTTTTCAGAAAGTGTCAGTATAAAGGAGACAGGGAGGCATAGCAGGGCAGGGGTGGCCCTGTGGGGTGGCAGGAGAAAGTGTGGGGAGTGTGGCCCAGACCCATTCCCCAGCCCTATGCCCCATGGGCTTGGCTTCCCTTCCCCTTCCCCAGCCCTATGCTACAAGGGTTTTTCTTCCCCTTCCCCAGCTGGCACTGTATGACGGGGGGCCCCCTGACCCCTTCCCCAGCCACGCATGCCACAGTGCAGGCTCTACTTTCCCTGCCCTAACCGTGGAGGCTTCCCTTCCCCTTCCCAGTTCTATGCTACATGGGTTTTTCCTCCCCTTCCCCCACGGGCACTGCACTGTGGTGGCTCCCTGACCCCTTCCATGGCTAAGCATGGCACAGTGCAGGCTTCTCTTCCCCTGCCCCTTCCCCAGCCGTATGCTACAAGGGCTTCCCTTCCCCTTCCCCAACCTACTGCTGGGTCAGATCCCCGACCCCCTCCTTATTGACTCAAAGGGGCTGAAAGAAACTAAGTGTGCTGCTGGACAGACCTATTCCTGCCCTGGGCCACATGCACGCAAGGTGAGACGGCACAGTCGAGCCTGTGCAGGTGCAGTGAGTTCCAGGGCAGTCTGGGTGAGAGGCGGGGCCTGGGCCAATCAGTGTGTGGAAGGGCGGGATGAGCTGGCCCAAAGGCTGGGTTCCCCACTCCTTCCCTGCCCAGTGACTCGAGCCCAATGGGGGAAGCCTGGGCAAATCAGCTGCTGTGGGGTGGCCGGGGGTGGGGGGGGAGCAAGGCGGAGCAAGCTGGCCCAGAGGCTGGGCTTTCCACTCCTGCCCCACCCAGTGGGCAGCGCAGGCGGTTGCCATGCTCTTCATCTCCCACCCCCCTCTCAGGGAGCAGAGGTGCAGGGCCATTCTTGAGGAGGGTGACTGTCTCAGTCCCGCGCTGCCCCGCTGTCTTTGGCAGCTAGCTGAAGGCAAGGGGTGGGGGGGAGCAGAGAGCTCCGCTTCTGGGCCAGCCCGCCCTTCCCCCCCCCCCGTGGCCAATTGGCCCCTCCTCAAGGCCATCTCTGAGCTGGCAGCTCCATCTCTGGGGCAGGGCTGGCCGGCTCTCTGCTGTTGCCCACCCCTTGTCTTCGGCTCGCTGCCAAAGGCAGTGGGGAAGCGCAGGAGCGGGACAGTCACCCCTCGGGGTGGCAGGAGCTCGCGGGCCAGATCAGACTGTGCCCACAGGCCGGGATTTTAACACCCATGCTCTAGAGCAGTGGTCTTCAACCTGGGCAATACCGCCCACTAGTGGGTGTTTTGTGATTTTGGGTGGGTGCTACAAAAATGAAGGAAGGAGATAATGGCCCTGCTCATCTGTCTGTAATTTATAAAAAGTTTGTATGAATAATGAATGAATAATGAATACATTTTGTTTGAATGAAATTTGTTTGATATCCTATTTAAAATATGTGCGTTTAAAATTTAAAGATTGAAAATTATAATTAATGATTAACAGTATGACAATGTAACAATTAATTTAATGACAGTGGCAATTTCTAAAAAGTAACAATTTGTGTGGTGGGCGGTAAACTTACTGCAAATGTGAAAATATTGAAAAACTAGGTGCTGACCCAAAAAAGGTTGAAGATCGCTGCTCTAGAGGTACTGCTGAAAGGGAGCTAGGGATCAGAGTAGATGACAAGCTAAACATGAGTCAACAGTGTAACACTGTTGTGATAAAAGCAAACTCCATTCTGGGGTGTATTAACAGGACTGTTGTAAGCAAGACACAAGAAGTAATTCTTCTGATCTACTCTGCACTGATAAGGCCTCAACTGAAGCATTGTTTCCTGTGGTGGGTGCCACATTTGAGGAAAAATGTATATCCATTGGAGAAGGTCCAGAAGAGAGCAACAAAAATGATTAAAGGTCTGGAAAACATGACCTTTGAGGGAAGACTAAAGAAAGTGGCTTGTTACGTTTGGAGAAGAGAAGGCTGAGGAGAGACATATTAGTTTTCAAGTACATAAAAAGGTTGTGACAATGCAGAGGGAGGAAAAATTGTTCTCCTTAACCTCTGAGGATAGAACAAGAAACAAAGGGCTTAAACTGCAGAAGAGCAGTTCAGGCTGGCTGTTAGGAAAAAAATTCCTAATGGTCAGAGTGGTTAAACACTGGAATAAATTGCCTAGGGCAGTTGTGGAATCTCCATCATTGTCGAACCTGCTCTTAAACATCTCCAATCACTTTTCAGGGATAGTCTATATAAACATGTTCCTTCCTTGAGTGCAGGGCACTGGACTAGAAGACCACTTGAGACCCCTTCCAGTCCTACAATTCTATGATTTTATGATTATATACATGAATGCATAATTTCTGCTGAATTAGGCATTACATACTCTAGTGAAGAGCAACTTCTAACATCCCTGAGACTGGGCAACTGATTTTTTTTTTAAATGGCTTTCACAAACTGGTCGAATTGTTACTTATTCCACCATCTGGGTTTACAGCTAGAGCTGGTTGGGAGTTATCTGATGAAACTTAGTTTCATATGAAAATGCTGATCGTCAAACGTGAAATGTTTCATGAAAATGTATCTGCTTCAACAAACTTTTGCTGACCCACAGGCAGAGTTCCAGTGGAAGACCCTGAGGGTTTAGAAGCTCTGGGACAATGCCACCTCATGGACTACATCAGGTTGGGGACCCCAGAGCTTCTAAACTCCTGGGCCATCTGACTCCCCAGGTGGCTCAATCCCTACATTTTGGTAAGCCAGATGCCATGAGAGTTGAGAAATCTTGTAGCTAGCAAGATTGGAAGCTTTGGGATCCCCAGTTGGGAGCACTCCACATGTTAAAACAGAGCCAGCTCACAAACCATGGAAGTCCAGTGAAATTGACATGATTCTTGTCAGTTTCTTGACTGGCTGCAATTGAATAGCCACAGTGGAACTAACACAAATCATGTCAGGTTCACACAGCAGTTGCTGAGGCTGTGGGGAGCAGATTTTCTTTTGGAAATGTCATGCGTTAGTATTTTGGAATCAAATATTTTTCAGAGCCCAGTTCATAGAAATTCTGGCTTTTGGCCAGGTCTGTGTAAAGTCCACTTTCATGGCTTCAGGAGGGGTGCAGAACTTTCTTCACTGCAATGTCCAGGCTATTCCCCCTGCTTCCTCCCTCCTCCCTGCCCCCCATACTACTTAAATATGGGCCTAATTTGGAAAAACATTCTGATAAGTGAAGAAAAAAATAAATAGAAGTGGATCTGACAACCACTGTTTTTTTCCCTTCAGCAAATAAAAATAATCAGCTCTTTAATCTTCCATTTACATTTCAGCTCTGTATATAAAGTGCTTTTCCCTAAGCTGTAGGATGTTATCCTGTTGTCCTTGACTACTTATATTATGCAGTCACCACACTTATGAGATATGTCAGGGCATTTGAAGTTGGGCAGATACAGCATACCTGCAGAAGCATAAATCTTAAATATCCTTTGCTTTAAAAACCCTTTAGGGACTGTTTTTAAAGGCTGTTTAGTTGAAGATAAGTAGATAAACTGACAGATAAACTCTCTAAGGACTGGCAAGCTGTGTTATAATTAATGAAATGTTATGCTCATGCAGAGGAATAATGTTATTTTTAAAAAGACCTTCCAAAGCCTGTAGGAGCTAACGCTGCTGCAGTCTCTGCTCAGTTATTTCAAATGATCAAGCTTGCTCCCAACTCTGTACTACTCCTTCTCTATGGGGACCTTTAGTCTGTTGGGCACAAATAAGCACAGAACTGCAGCTGTTCGTTCAGTAGAGAAGGTCTTATTTAAGGGGTGAGAAAGTCAGTTAATACTGCTATGAAAAAAATTCAACATGATTAGGCAGTTAAATTAAATGGATATTTTGTTCATAATTCCTCAAATACCAAAACAATGTTGGATTTAATTTTGCATACTGAGAACCTCAGTGTTTGACTTTAATGATATTGGAATGTACAGTAGACATTTAATGAATAATCAAATTGAAAAAAGTACTGGAGCTTCCCTATTGAATGAATTTACTCACATTGCCATGCAGATCATTTGGAATAATATTACAATAGTTTCTCTCTCTTACAAAAATAGATATTGAAAGAATCATTTAGGTTTTTTTCTATAGGATATGTCAAATTTAGAATCCCTAATCCTTCTATTAAGAGTCTTGAAAAAAATGCTACACTCTGTGTGCTATATGAAGCTCTATATGATTTCTGCAGTGAGAGGTGAAGGACCATGCTATAGGTAAAACGCTAATGCATGATGAGATATGTAGTTTGATCAGGTGTCCATGCATTACAGTTAATAATATTGGGAATGAGTACTTCAGGAAAGGGCCATAATGAGGGGCAGTAAATAAGTAATTTAAATAAAGTCATTTAAATAATAGCCCTTAAAGTTAAACCAGATTCAGCTCTCAACTGCCTGCATGAAACCACCATATACCGTTGCCACCAATGGGAGCTCCACATTCACATTCTAGGTCAGAATATGGCCCTAAATGTGGGTCTTTTAAGATATAAAGAGGTCCCATATTAGAAAGCCTAGTTGGGAGAAAGATGGAACTCAGAAGCATTTACTTCTTCTGATGTAATAAGACTTTATATTTTTAAGATTAATTAAAAATGAAAAATGCTCCACAGCTCAAAAGAAGCTGGATCATTTATTCAAACTGAAGGGAAAGGAATATTGTGCCAATCTTGGGAGTGAAATTCTCTGTTGGAATGTCGGTTTCAGCCTCTGAAAGTTCAGAATTAAGAACACTTGAGCTTAATTTGCTTGCTGCAATAACTGCCTCCTGTTTTCAGTGTTTTTCTGCAGTTTTATTGGCGATAGAAAAAGATGAGGAGAGAGTCTTAAAACTATAAAAAATATTACAATAATGAATGAAATATTCCCTATTCTCCAAAATTGGAATGTTTTGGAAAACATGTCTGTTATGATGAAATTTTGTCTTGGAAAAAATCCTCAAATGAAACATCCCATTTCATCACTTTCTGAATATGACATTTTGATTTTCATTTCAAAGGGAAATATTTTATACAACAATTTTAGAAGGTTTAAAAAGATCAAAGTTAAAACAAAATGTTTCAGACAACGGGAAACAATTTTTTGGGGGGGTTCATTTCACAGGAAATTTCTTGTTTTCTCATTTGTGATTTTTGTTTTACAATGGGGAAAAATTAAAATAATATAATTTCCTGTGAAATGGTAAATCTACTTCCCACCCAGATCAGACCATTTATATCAACTGAATAATAAAAATCTCATAGTGCTCCTATTGACTATCATTGAGACATAGTTCTGCATTTGGTATTCAGTGGTGAATATGCTGTGAGGAATAATCTTTCACTGGAAGGAGGCTAGATGAGCTGTTTCAAGGGACCACATTTTCAAAGGGGCAGCAAACCTTCCTCTAATTTGTGCACTCAGTTGTATATTCACAGACATTTTTGGGTGCAAATAGAATGTTGAAAGCAGTAATATTGTATCTGTGTAAATCATGTAGTTGAGTCAAACTTCACTTGAGTTCACCCACAAATGATTATACATGTATCATAAATTGCTTTAATTATTAACTTATTTTTGTATTTAATTTATATCATACATTTGAAAATATGTGAATTTGGACAGACACGCAAGGAGGAAAGACTTTGAATAGGAGAGGAAAGGAGGGCACATGATCTTGTTTGTGTATCTTGCTGCATGCTATTCAAGGACTTGCCTGGTCAACTCCTGGCTATGCCTAGACAAAAATCTAAATACCTTATTTTTTTCATAAATTAGGAAGTATTTGACCTAGTAATTATTACCATATGCTGTAGTAGTGCCATTTTTGCAACTTAATTAACAACTTTTTTCAATCATAGAAATCTCATTTTTTAATAATATTGCTAGACTGTTAGCCATTGTACATCTAATTTGCCTGTAGTACTTGTATTATTATAAAATACACTCTAGCTTCTCTTTATATTTTTATCTTCTTGAGTTGCTTTTTATTTCCCCAGAATGCATATTTTGTAAAAGGATACATTTCAAAACATAGAGAAGGTGTCAATTGGAATATGGTGGGTTTTTTCTGAAATACAGTGCCTTTGATAGGAAGAAAACCAGAGGTGTTTCTCATTAGTTCTGTTGTCTTTTGGTCTTTTGAAAACAAAATCAATATGAGGAACCACACTGAACTCTTGGATCCCAAATAACCATGTTTACTAAAAATACAGAAAGATGCAAGGCCTACCTACAAACATACTGCTGCTCTGATGGGTTTCTGGTGACCTCTACATACAGTGAGAAATACTAGAAGGCTTGCAAACTATGTAAAAGGACACTATTCTAATCCTAGGATCTATATTTTCATATCTGTATTTCATAGTATTGAACTGTAAGAATTATTTTTAAAAAGTCATTTTTAATGTGTGTAAAAAGTGCCACTATACTTCATGGAATAACTAACATTGTGATAATGGATTTTTAATATCACACTGTTTTGATGTCACATTCTTTAAGCGAACCAGGGTACTAGGTTACGGGCCCACCGCGTTAAGCCCTGAGCACTGTAAGCTTTCACTGTTATCCTTAAAGTGCTGATCCTGCAATTATTATGCCTGTGAACAAGTGGCTGTATACAACACAACTCTTCTCAAAAGTACTTGCCTTTGTGAACAGCTTGAAAAATATTCAACTATCACATGTCAGAGGACTGAATTGTAAAGACAACTTCCTTTCCGGCAGTGAAAGAAACTATAATCAAAGTCTAGGCTCTCTAGTGAGCATCAACAAAAACTTCATATTTCCAAGCCACTGACTGGCAGTTAAGAAGTCCATTCAACAGAGTGGTTTGGATTATTCACCTTCTCAGGAAAGAACAGAAAACTAGAGTCTATGGTCCAAACATGAACAGTAAGGGAAGTACTATGCCAAAAAGGATTAATGTCATCGTGCCTAAATATAGTTCCAGGGACAAGTTTTCACTCACACTCTCTAAGAATTTGCCCTAAGTGGAATTAGCTCAGTATCTGGACTGAATGATGTTTACAAACATGTAAAGAATTTCCTCAGGTGGCGGTTAAACATCAACAATCTGTTAAGAAGATGCATTGACAAAGCCTTTATGGGTCATGATCAGTACACATCCTCTACAAGGCATGTGAGTAGTTCTCGAGAGTCACTTTGTGCAGGAGAAATGTTCAAAGCAGGAGAAGAGGAAATATTAAAATGAGCTAGAACCCAGGGCAGTGCTTTGAGCAGTGCTGGATCCAAAACTATTTATTATTTTAAGGTAACGCTCATGAGATCAGACAACACCCTCAAGGTGTCATATCTGTGTGGCCAAACAGGGTCATGAGGACCATCCATAATGTCAAAAGAAATGAAATTACTATACTGGGCAGAGACCTGTCTAGTAGCTATAACAGCAATTAGTTTAGCAAGAGCTCTGAATGAACTGTAAACTGGCTAAGCTGAGAAACAATCTTTCCAGGAGAGTGTCTGAAATAGTCTTCAGACTGGATTTACTGAAAAATGTACACATTCACAACAAAGAACAACTCAGAATTACCACAGTTCGACATTTACTTACAAGAGCTAAGAACGATAGGCTATGTCTACACTTAGGGATTTAGGTCGACTTAAATAAGTCAACTTAAATAAGTCAACTTTAAGTTGACCTTATTAAGTTGACTTAGAGAGTCCACACAGGACACTTAAGTTGACTTAAAGGTGTTCCTATTAAGTCGACTTAGAGAGTCTACACTAGACTCTCTAAATCGACTTGATAGGTGGAGGG
>ML685801.1:10207417-10228824 GCA_007922175.1 Pelusios castaneus | reverse complement strand
CGGGAGACCCAGCCCTGCAAGGCTGGCTGTCCCAGGACTGAGAAGCGCTTCCTGGTCCCTGCAGAGTCAGCTGGCGCACGTCTGGCTCTGCAGGGACCAGCCACCCGCCGCCCGGGCTCTTCACCCAGGGTTCCAGCGGGGGATCACCTCCAGATGGAGCCCTGGCTGGGGAACCCTTCTCCCCAGGACTGTGGCTCCCCTGGCAGGGAAGCCAGGGGTCTGGGGAGAAGGGAGCAGGGGCTCCCCAGGACAAGGGAGCCACAGTGGCACCCTTCTGCCAGGGAGCCATGTGGTGCTCCCTTGTCCCCCTGCCCTAAGTCAACCTAGGGTGTCTACACTGGCTAAGTCGACTTTTAAAAAGTCGACTTAGACACTAGTTCGAATTATAACGAGATGTTATTAATTCAAACTAGTTTTTCCTTAATTCGACTTAAGGAGCAGCTTAAATCGAATTAAGGAAAGCCCAGTGTAGACGTGGATTAAATTAAGTCAACTTAAGCCTGCTTAAGTCGACTTAATTTATAAGTGTAGATGCACCCGACCTGATACCTGCATTCTCCTTTCTCTCACTAAAACTGCCCCTTTGTCTTTACTTTCATTTCCCCAGAATAAGGAATTCAGAAGCTCCACCGGGATATAAAACAATATAAAATGCTAATAGTTCCAGAGTGGTCCTGGAGATCATGATGTACCAGGCTTCTGGTGATGTTTGTCAAAGATGCTATTCCCTTTCCACTGTCAAAAGAAATGCTATAGACCAAAAGGGCAGAGGAATAGCGGAGCCTAAGGCTCCAGAACATAAAGATATAAAGGTTTTTTCATAGCAGTTTCCAGAAATAAGTCTGCTTTTCTCTTATTTACTCCACCTCAGATTTTTTTTGTGCTATATCCTTAGCTGTATACTTCAGTGCAGTGAGGCTTACTCATACCTGGGGAAGACCAACCCTAAATCTGGTTCTGAACACTATGCTATCCTGATTTTGAGCTTTTTGCACAGGTGCTCCCGAATTTAGGAAGGCAGATTACCAGAAGTTGGGAATGGAATAAACCAGACCTCTTTGCATCTCATGTGCTACGGTTTATTCAGCTGTTTTGGGATTTTTTACTTGAGTTGTCACTGAGTACACTGTACTTCCTACAGTAGAAGCAGTTTTAACTTCCACTGAAACTCATTAGGAGCTCAGCAGAGTGCAGACATTTATTGGAGACACTGAATCAGTGCACTCCCTGACTTCCATGGCCAAACCCTCATCCCAGCCAGTTTCATCCACTTTTAGGAATGAACTTTTCCCCTACAGTTTTCCAGGCACATGGGAGTCCACAAGCTCTGTAACTTCAACCCCTGGACTTTTGACTGACAGGAACCTCCATCAGGTTCCATGTGGAGCAGAGGTCTCTGCTGTGAACCTATATGTCCACTACAATGTTAAACCTCTTTCTGAATAGCTTGCCTGCTATTCTTTACCTCGCTATTCACTGTATCAGGTAGGCATAATGATAATAATGCTGAACTTTTATCTAGCATTTGTCATCCATAGATCTCAAAGTGCTTCACAAGGCAGATAGCTGATGTTTGTAATTTTCCAACATCAGTGTACTGCAGTTTAGGATTGCACGGAGATGTATATGTGAATAGAGAATATTGAATTGTATTATAATATTACACCACACAAAGATTGTCAAATACAGTCAGTAGTCTTACAAGTTTCTTTGTTGCAGTGACTCGGTTATATAGTGCCTAACATTGTTTTAGTCAGTTTAACAGAAGGGGCTAAATAATCCCAATAAATCGAAAAGAGAGAGATTACCAGCTGTTCAGGGAATGACTGTTCAACGGTCATGCAATCTAGTGTCCAGTGGAAATCTCACCTTTTCCTCTCAGGTTAAAGAATCAATGTTTTAGATGTTGTGTGGGATGCAAGATCTTATGGTTACAGCTGTTGGCTGCTTCTCTACATTTATTTTAATTCGTTTCAGTCCATTTGTGCAATGACAATAGATGAAGGTTATGAAATCTTTCTTGTAGAAATGCACAAACATTCACTGCAACGTGTACGTTGTTACCTAAATCTTGGGTCTATTCTTGTAATCATTTACATGCCTGCAACTCCAGCGAATGCAGTAGGATTGTACTGGTGTAAAGGAGGGCGGTATTTAGCCCTTACTATGTGAGATGAACCAATTTCTTCCCATACTGGTGTGCAGGTGTATGCCTTCTTAGTATGGTTATTACAGCCATTAGCTAGTGTGCCTGCATTGCTAGTTTATTAATCTTAACCTACTGTTGGATCCACTATATTGCACCCCTTGCATTCATCCTTCTGTACCTTGTTTTGTCCCTCTTTCCAACCCCACTTCCTAATGCCTGGTCCCTTCACCATGACATCACTGCTATCTACCCATTCCTTGATTGATCTCTGTGTAATGGGGTGCATAAACCCCACGTTGAATAAAAGCACTGCTTTGAGCCCAGTTAACCTCAACCTGCTAGGACTGTCTGGCCAGGAAGACAAACCTAAAATGGGGTGCCCAGCTCTGACAGTGGCAGACCTGGGAACGGAGCAGGCCTTCAGGCCTCAGCTCCTGGAGAAGGGCTGGCTGAGAGCAGGAACTGTTTAAACAACAGCTGATTGTTGATGTGTCCCCTTCGCCCCTCAAGGGAAGGGCCTGAAGTGCAACAATTACTTTAAGACTATTACCAGTGAACACCAGTGGGTGCTAAACAGGCCTAGGGCCTGCCAGAAGGAAGCCACACTTGCTCTGGGTTTCTGTTCACTCATCTGTGTTTCTTTTCCCCTGAAATTTTTCATAGCCTTCAAAGCCTGGAGATGGCAGGTCCTGCATCCAGGTCCTTGCTTGAGAGGAAGTCACGACACTTCCTAGTAGGTTAGAGGAGATATCTTTAGTCACTGATGTTACCTGGTCATCCACACTTAGTGGTGAATCAACCAGGACCCCAAACCATCTAACCACTGTGATTAGATTAGGGCATTCTCTTCAGTGGAAAAAAAGTAGTAGCGTCCCTTTAGTGTTTCTCCTCTTCCAGTTAAAATCACTTTGGTTATGTCTGGGTTGAATTTGAGCCAGCTGCTCTTAATCCAGAAGATGATATATGTTTTCACTTGAATGAATATGATGCTTATGTAAATAACAGACTGACATTACTAGAAGGAGCCTGATATAACCTACTATTGCTCTGATGCCTACAAATTACTACATTGCCTCGTACAGTGAACTTCTGACTGGAGTCCTTAGATGTTACTGCAATAGAAATAATAATAGTGTGGACAGGTGATTTAGAAGCATAACATCACAGCTCCTCTACGCTTTCCAACGCTGACCTGCAACATGCTTACAGTGTTTAATTGCTGCGTCATAATTGCTGAAACTTAAATGGTTTCCCTGTACCAAAGTTCATTAAGCAAACAGCCAGAACAGGCACTTTTAGAAATATGATGTGAAGGCATAGCCTTCATAACGTATGTGGTTTTTGCTTAAATTCCTGAAAGTCATTTTGTTTCTTACAGCGTAGCTGAAATAATCAGCTTTCCCCCCCTTCCCAAGGAAATTGTATGTTTTAATGTAACATCAACTCAAGTAAAACTTATTTTTTGGTAAAAAGATGATGACACAAAACAACTGATCTCTGAACTGGACATGCAAACATGCCAAAAACACACTATAAACATTATGGGTCTTGCTAATCAAATATTTGTGTAATAAAATGCATACTGCCCTTACATCACCCTCTTTTTCTTTCTACCTTATAAGCAGAAGTATTGGAATTGCATTTTCTCTTGAAATGATGTATTAGCACCTATAAACACAGACGTATCAGGGATTTTGGAAACTAATCAGTGCAGCAATGGTCATGGAATGACCCCTGCTGGTAATAAAGAGAAGTTCCATGTGATAATTACTATCTAATAATGTATGGTGCAGGGGGGACACCTTCTTTTGGTTTGAAATTAATGGTGCGTTTCATTTGCAAGTAGTAACTTAGAGAAGCCATTGGAGGCAACATAAGGCATATACATAACTTTAGCTAGTTTCTTCAGCAAAAGCAAATGGGTAGAGTTTTTCTGTTCTACTCTTTTATCATGGCGGCTGGTTACAGTGAATCCCTGCCTCAGCTTTCAGAAGCAGGTTAACCCCACATTATAGTGTCTCACCTAACCACTGACACAAAAGCTGGCTATTTTCTGCTAATAACTGCTTTGAAGCTGAGTAGAGCAAAGCAGTCAGAGAACAGAAACTTCCTCAATGTACTGTCTCACGTAATCTGCTCTTTGATCGTACGTTCGTGCTGATAGTAACGAGATCAGACACTTAATTGGGATTACACGTTATTTCCCCATTATGAAGCAATTATATTTAATCTCTTTTAGAATACATTATGGTACATTTTACTGATGACAACTACCCATAGCTGGTTCATAAATCACCGATGCAGTTGACCTAACCATTGTTCAAGTCATGTCTCTTCCTTGTTCATGCTGGTGTCTCTGCCCAGGTGGTTGCCCACCACAGCCTGATGGCAACACACTTCACTGGGAGAGGACAGATCTTCCTGTGCCCTTTGACTGAAACCGAACAAGTCATGTAGGTCCCATAAACACTTTCCCCATTATCTCTCCTTCCAGACAATACAAGAGTAAAATTCTTTTTAAAAGATGTATTTAAAAAAACAGAAGGATTCAGACACCTTGTTTAAGATTTGTACTTCTCATGAACTAAACTAGGAAGGCATCCTGAGCTTCAGTAAAGAAACAAACAAGAATTTTGCATGGTTAGAAAACAATCCTTTCTAGTCACCTACCTTTCCAAAACCCAACTGGTCTGTACCTCTCCTGAGCGAGGTTGCCTCCATCCCAGTGGTCATTTTTCTTTTTGAATCTTAAATTATCGCACTGCACAAGTCCTCCTGCAAGTATCCCCTAGACCCAGTCAAGCTGGCTAGTTGCTGATTAGGCTATCTATTGTTCCTAGGAATATGTAATTTGACCTGGCTGACTGGAATAGTCTAAGTCTGATGCTCATCTGCAAAACTCTCTCTTGCTGAGATGCAAAATGACCACAACTAACTGGAAGCACCCAACTTTACAGGGAATGTCCCCCTTAACTTGTAGTCCCTAACAACCTCTGCCACCATTGGCATCTAGAAACCGGTTTCCCTACAACAAGCAGGGACCAGCCACCAGTTGGAACTAGAAGGAAGAGAAGACACAAGCTTACCCAAGCCTGGACAGAAGAGAGGAATGAAGAAGCCCCTAGATTCTACTATTCAGGAAGAGAAACCTGATTGCCACCTTCATCCTTCAAGCCTTACACCTGGAATCAAGAGAGAGCCAAAAATTGAGCAATCCTTGCTCCACTACAACCCACCTTGCAGTGAGAACCCACATCTGTATTGCCAATATAACATTTAGAGTACAGTATGCTTTTACTGCAGTTATCCTGGGAGATCAGTGCAATCAACAAATTAATTTAGGTGCCTAAATCCCAGACATAAGCACCTACATCTGGGATGTAGGCAAGTAAATCCAAGTTCTGGCTTCATTTGAACCCTGTAGGCCCCTAAACTAACTTGGTGTTTACTTTTTCAGGGTTAAAAGTTCCCGATGTGCCTATGTTCCTGCCTGAGCATGGAAACTGTTCCCTCACTCTAAGCATCAAGACCTCTATCTCTCATCTAAGCCACAGAGCTATCCATGAACTGGGGAAAGGTAGGTGGATGAACACCTACCTCATGTTCTGTGCCTGATCAGACAGGTGTGCTCATAGGCCACCTAGTGGAGCAGGTCCCATTCAAAATCTAGCTGAAGTGGAGATGAGTTGGTACCCTCTTTTATAACTTTTAGCCGAGTGGCTAGAGCACTCATCTGGGATGCGGGAGATCCAGGAGACTTATCAGTTGGAAGCAAGAAGGGAAGAAAAAGACCTGGGTAAGCGGTGCGCTGGTCAATCACAAGGTAACTATGAGCTGCCAACGTGAGGTGGCTGTGAAAAAAGCTCATGCAATCCTAGGATACTTGAAGCGGGTACTTCCAGAAAAGGCATGGGAAAGACCTTATTTACAATACCGTGTACAATTCTGGTCTTCCATGTTTAAGAAAGATGAATTCAAACTTAAAAAGGTGCAGGGGACTATTAAGATTATTAGAGGAATGGAGAACCTGTTTTACAAACTCAAAGGTGATGTCTACACTGGCAGTTTAAGTCGACTTAAGGAGGCTTAAGTCGACTTAAACAAAGCCGCATGCACACTAGGCTTTCATTAAGTCAACTTAAGAAATTCCTTAAGTCGACTTAATGAAAGCTTAAGTCGACTTACTAAGAGCGATGGGGTATGTCGACCTAACCCTCCTTAGAATGACCTAACCCTTCTTTAGGTCGACCTAAGTCCAGTGTGGACTTTTAACTCCACTTCGTTAAGTCAACCTAAAGGCAGTTAGGTCGACTTAACAAAGTGGACTTAGTCCATGGACAGCACTTTGTTAAGTCAACTTAATAAGGTCGATTTTAAGTTGACTTAACAAAGTCAACCTAACGTTTTGTAGTGTAGACATAGGCTAAACAAGCCACGCTCTTTGGCTAACAAAATGAAGGCTGAGGGGAGATATGATTGCTCTCTATAACTACATGAAAGAAACAAACACCAGAGAGCGTGAGGAGTTATTTAACTTAGATGCCAATGTTGGCAGAAGAATAAATGGATATAAACTGGCCATCGACAAGTTTATGCTTGAAATTAGACAAAGATTTCTAACCATCAGAAGAGCGAAGTTCTCAAACAGCCTTCCAAGGCAAGCTGTGAGGGCATAAAATCTAACTTGTTTCAAGAATGAACTTGGTAAATTTACTGAGGGAATGGTCTGATGAGGTTGCCTACTGTGGTATATGGCCCATCCATGACTGCAATTAGCAATGATTCCAATGGCCAGAGACAGAACAGGTTCTGAGTTACTACAGAGAATTCTTTCACAGGTGTCTGGTGAGTGGATCTTGCCCACATGCTCAGTGTCTTAACTGATCACCATATTTGGTGTTAGGAAGGAATTTTCCCCCCATTTCAAGGTGGTAGAGATGCTGGGTTGTTTTTGTGTGTGTTGTTGTTGTTGTTTGTTGCCTTCCTCTGCAGTGTGAGGCAAGGGTCTCCTACTGGTTTGAACTAGAGTTCTCTGTTTTGAAGTCTTTAAATCAAGATTTGGGGACCTCAGTATCTCAGCCAGAGGTTATGGGTCTATTATAAGAGGGGATGAGTGAAAAGCTGTAGCCTGTAATGTGCAGGAGGTCAGACCAGAGGATCATGATGACCCTTTCTTTTAATGAGTCTATGAAATTCAATTTCCTCCTCTCTGCCTGCAGGGTCATCCTTGCGGGGAGGGGCAAGCAGGGCGACTGCCCCAAGACCGCGTTTCCATGGGCCCCCACTACCTTTGTCAGCAAGGGGTGGGGCAGGAGTGTGGCGCCCGGCCGCTGGACTGGCTGGTCCCACCCCCAGGGTGGAGCATCCACCCCAGGGGAGGGCGGAAGAGCAAAGCCCAGCCTCTGGGCTGGCCTGCCTCACCCCCCAGCCTGCAGAGGGGATCAGCAGGTCCCCATAGGTTGATTGGCCCTGGATCCTGTCTCCACTCCCCCCCCCCCCCCCCCCCCCCCCGATGGCCCTGTCTGCCTGATGGGGAGAAAGAATTTGAACAAAGGTTTTCCACCTTTTAGGATAGTGCTCTAGCCACTGATCTATGGGATAATCTGATCTGGGGCTTCCTTAATGTTTCCTATTGAAGCCACTTCCCTGCGGATAAATAATGGAATGATTGGAGCAGGGAGACTGGGTCTGGGATCTCCCACTTCCTAGATTGGTGTCCTAACCACTAGGCTACAGAGTAATTTTTTCCTTTTTCTCTCTTTAGCTCAGTGGCTGTTTCACTGTTGATAAATATTAAAATTATCATTGGGACAGAGACAGCGAGAGAGCAAGCGAAAGGTTATAAAGTTGGCACGAACATTTCCTTTGTGCTTTTCCCCACTCCTGTTTTGCATGGAGCAAGACAAGCGCCTACTCATTCCCACAGGAAATTGCTTCAGTGCCTGAACTGCCTGACACAAAGAGAAGTATTCCAATTTGTGGATGACTTAGCAGAGCTACAACAGAGTCTGTGGCACTTTTAAAGACTAAGGCTATGTCTACACTGGCAAGTTAGTTCAAATTAAGAAGGCTTAATTCGAACTAACTAAAGCCATGGCTACACTAGGCTTTAGTTAGTTCGAATTAAGAGCTTCCTTAATTCGAGCTAATAAGTTTGAATAGGGCTTCAGAAGTAAGGCTTTAATTCATACTAACTAGTTCGAATTAGCCAATGTGGCCATGTTAGTTCAAACTAATTGCTTAATTCGAACTACCGGCCCATTGAATTCAATGCAAATCGCTAATTCGAACTAAGCAAGTGCCCTGAATGGCACTTGATTAGTTCAAAATAAATTTTGCTACTTCGAATTAAGTTAATTCGAACTAACTAAAATTAGTTCGAATTAGTTAGTTCGAATTAACTAATTCGAACTAATTTTAGTAAGTATAGACATAGCCTAACAGATTTATTTATAATTTCTTAGTTCAAACTAACTGGCCATTGAAATGAATGGGGATCGCTAATTCGAACTAAGAAAGTGCCATGAATGGCACTTGCTTAGTTCGAACTAACTTTTTCGAGTTCGAATTAAGCTAATTCGAATTAACTAAAATTAGTTCGAATTAGTTAGTTCGAACTAACTAATTCGAACTAATTTTAGCAAGTGTAGACATAGCCTAACAGATTTATTTATCGCATGAGCTTTTGTGGGAGAAAATCCCACTTCGTCAGACTCTTGAAGTGTCTGACAAAGTGGGATTTTCTCCCACGAAAGCTCATGCAATAAATAAATCTGTTAGTCTTTAAAAGTGCCACAGGACTCTGTTGTTTTTCTGCAATAGTCTAACATGGCTACCCCTCTGGAACTTGACTACATGATTAGCAGAGCTAGACACTTCCCTGCAGCCTTGACTCAGGCAATTATCTCTGTGAGAGAAGTGTGGGTATCATGCACACCCTGTGCTCAGCATCTTCCATTGACCACCTCAGGCAGCTCCCCATATAGTGTACTTCCTTCCATGGATCACATTGTAAGGCATTCTTCCTCTCTATTCATAGGGAGCCTAGGCACCAAACTCAGTTTTGTGAATTGCAGCGTTGTTCCTGGGATTTTGTAGGTGACTAAAAGATAGGTATTGTGATGCCTTTTGTGGCCATAGGATCAAATTCTACTTTCTTTCTTCTCTCAAGTAGTTCTAATTAAATTATTAGTGCTCCTGTAATTTTTTTTTAAAGGCCAAAAGAAGAGAAAAGAAATATTCTGTACATCTAGGCATTGCATAAAAGAGGCAAAGAGATCATGATTCATTATCCTTGTTAAGAGGACCATAATCATAAGCAAAGTGTTTTTCTAGGACACTGATGTGATGTACCACAGATAATAAGTACCTAGATAATCTGTTTTTCAGTGTAGTAGCTAGATTAAATAAAAGCTGATTTAGAATGACCTTCCGTGAAAGTCACAAATAAGAAAAATAAAGCATTCCAGATATTGGTCATCTAACTGTAGGCACTGAAAGGGTTCATTAACGTTGAACCTTGTGATACCACCTGGAAGCAGAAGCAGTCATACATAAAGAAGGACTTTATCTCCAAAGAAATCCAAAATGAAACTAAAAGTTTAATCAAAGGAGTTCATTGTGTTATAGCTTATTCAGAATGAGATTTTTACATTAGAGTTATTTTATTAAGAGTACATAAAAGGAGCTATTTTTGGAAAATATTTCACAGACAAGTTGGAAAATTAAAGTTTAAAATGTCATAGCTAAGGACCATCTCCATTAGGAAAGGATTAGCTTTTGAAATGGTGAAGTTAAAATTAGATTTTATTCATCCTCCTTCCTCCTTTCAGAGCTTCCATATGTAGTTTTATGGATCCTAAGAGGTGAAACAGGTGGGAGCAGAAATATAGGGGAAATATCACTTATGAGGTACATGCTTGCCCAAGCACAAGTCTGCACATCTCCATACTGGAGAGAAACAAATAACGTATCAGATCAATCAAACAGATCAAGACCTTGTCAGGAATATAGAAGATTTCCAAGACTGGGGCCCTGATTTAGCAAAGTACCAAAAATATGCCTAACTTAAAGTGTGAGCGTGGTTTCATTTAAATCAATGTAACTTAAGCATATGATTAAGGTGCAAAGTGTATTTAAATGCTTGGCTGAATGAGAACAGAGTTAAGCACATGTTAAGTATATGGTGAAGTGCTTTGCTAAACCAGGGCTTCAGTTCTGAATTTCATTAGCCATGATTGCATTACAAGGTGAGCAAAAGTCGTCGGAGGCAGATTCCACATGACCTGACGACCTCTTTCATAAGACGATGGAAGCCCATTTATAAATAAATGATGGTTTGAAACCACAGGTTATAGGATACAGATAGCACACCAACTCAATTAAAAAATACCTATGACCCCAATTCAGCAAAGTGCTTAAGCACGTGCTTAGAGTCAAGCATATTTATGAGTGTTTTACTGAACAGGGGTGGTTTGATTGACCTAAATAAAGCATCTGAAATTGAAATGATCTATCTACATATGCATCCCCCATCATTGTAATACCTAAGCACCTCCTAATCGGAATGCATAGATCTATAACCTTAACTGTAGCAGCCACTCCTTATACCTACTCTAATAAATACAAAACATATTGACTGACATTCAATGGGTTATGTAACAGAATCAAAATGAGAATGTAATTTTACAGCATTTACAGCATTAATTTACAACTTTTAATAAGGAATGGTAAAATTGATGCCCTCTTGTCTATAGTTGGTTTTTGTACAGAAACTAAATAATAACTAAATAAATTACAACTAAATAAATAACAGCTGTGCTCAAGAATGAACAGCCCTAACAACTAATGATCAAGTTACATTTCAGTAACAAAAAGCTTTTAGTGTAAAGAAAGTGAAACAAAGTTCAGATATTCTGCCTTACTTTGTTAGTCAGCTTTATGAGAAAACTCAGATGTGATAATCCCAGGAAGTTATAGTCCCCCCCCAAAAGATTATAGTCCCCCCCAAAACTCTTTCAAGACTAAATCAATCGCCAAGCCACAAAACTGCTCAAAGCCATGTGTATTTTTCTATCGCTTCATCTAGCTGAACCAAAGAGTATACAATTGGCCAAAAGTAAAGTGCTCTTTTAAAAGATATTCACAGGAGTCAGACACATAGATTTCTTCATTTGCAAATGTGCCACCTTTGGGACACTGGGGGATTGGACACTTTCTTATATTAAAAAGGAACTCTTTGTTGTTGCTTTATTGAATGTTCGTTTCTTTATTTGCGTCTCAGTGGGATCCTAAGGAACAACAAACAATTTCATTTGGAAATAAACTGGGGAGCCACTGGAGTTACTTTTTACACTAAATAATGTCTTCTGCTGTATGAGAGAGTCATCAAGAGAAAAACTAGATGCTGTTATTCCTTATCATTTGAAGAGATTTTCACTTTTTCCTGTATGTCTATTGAAAGCCAGAAATGATCAGGAGTGAAAAGAAACTGATTTCTTTTCCAGCTGTTAGCCATGCACGCAGAGCCTAATACCATGAGGTACGTCCACACTGGAGTCTTAGGTTGACTTAAGGACGGTTAAGTCGACCTACAGACCGCCACGTCCACATTAGGCGCTTATTAAGTTGACTTAAGCCCTTCCTTAAATTGACTTAATAACACCACCTCTGAAGGTCGACTTAACGCTTAAGTTGACCTTATTAAGTCAACTTAAGCCAGTGTGGATGGGGAGTGCCCTTAAGTCAACCTAATTGGCTTCCAGGCCTTGGTGCAATGTGGGACAGTTACCCACAATGCACCACTCCTCCGTCGACCTAGTACCTGCCAGTGTAGATGCTAGCAGTTGAATGGAATTTGCAGTGTGGACTCTCTAAGTTGACTTAACAAGGTCGACTTTAATTCAACTTAAAGTCGACCTTCTTAAGTCAACTTCACAGAGCCTCCAGTGTAGACGTACCCATGAAGTCTTAGCATCATCTGCTAGTAACAAAATGCTTTCCAATTCATTAGTTTCAGTGAGAGTTTAGAGTACTCAGTACCTTTCAGGATCGGACTAGGGTTTATTGTCCGTCCCACCCCCCTCCCCCCAAGTAAATCATCACTGTTATCCCATTTAAGTTTGCTGTTATCCCATTTAAGTTAGACATGGCGGAACCAGGGAGAGGCCAGGGGGCCATGCCCTCCCTTCCTTTTTAACTAAAGAAATATAAGCACAGAATTTATGTCCTCTGTAGATCAACCCCCATCCCCCTCACACACACAGCAACAACAACAGATTCTGTCAAGGAAGCTCTGCAATGACACCTTTTGCCCACTTAGACTGTGGGCAGAAGAGATGGCAGTTGGCTCACTGTGAGAGCAGCCAGAGGCAGAGAGAGAAGGGGCACTTTGGCCTTGACCCACATTCTTTGACAACGGTTCTGGAGCCCTTACATGACACTGCCTCTGGGAAGACAGGTAAACATTTAACTCCAGAAAACTTCTGAGCTTTCATGAAAATGCCTGGGGGGGGTTTTGCATGATAAATGGACACAAAGAGAATGTGGAATTTCACATAACACGAAAGATGACATCCAACAAGCACTGCTGCAAATCTTTTTCTTATGCTTGTGAGATGTAGAATGTGCTTCTCCACAGCCGATAAGGTTTGATGAAGAAAGAAAACTTTTACAATGAAATCCAAACATATTCAGTTACAAATCTGAATGGTTTCCTGAGGTTGATGAGCCTTCCAGGAAACCTGAGCTTAGTTTTGAATGAACTTGGGCTCTATTTTAGGGGACAGAATTATGCCCTGGAATCAAAGCCCACAGTTTTGGGGTTTGCATTGGAATCAGAAAAAAAATTACTGTGTAGGCAATTTCCTCTGAGATTTGCCATTAGAACTCGAAGCTTGTAAAAGAAATTGAAGTATTAGTATAGTAGTAGTAGTGGAATAGAAATGTACTATATGTGAAATCACATACAAAATAAGATTTTTAAAAAGTTGTTCAAACTGCTGAATTTCACCCAACTCTGTTTTTAAGCTGTATGGAGTTGCATTCTACAATTGTCTCAAATAGAAAAGCCTTCAAACAGCTGTGGGGAAGTGAAAAATAATGAAGAGCATATAGAGGAATGTGGAACATTGATGGCATCCCAGAGAGGGAGGCATGATGAGACAGATATGGTATCTCTCTTTCCACAAGTACACTAAGGCATCTTCCAGCATTATCCTCTCTGCTTGCTGAGGCAGAAAGCATGATTCAGGCCACAGTTGCTAAGCGCTAGACTTAAGAGACAACTGCATAGTAATTATTTTATTGAACCTACTGATTTATGAACATTTTTATACTCTTATATTAGCTGTCCATATATAGTCCTATATACAGATAAATCTTTCCGATATTGCTAGAGCTAGTTAGGAATTTTTCATCTGAATAATTTTTCTAATTGAAAAAAGCCCTTTTTGCAAAATCCAATGTTTTCCACAGGAAAATTCACAGCATCTCAACTCTCGGCCCACTTTGCCCCAATGCTCTCTTTGCCAACTCTAGGACTAGAGAAGCAGAGTGCTTAGAAGCTCTAAGGTTTTTCACCTTCCTCTGTAGCATGGGACATGGCTCGCTTGCTAGTGGATCCTCTGTACTTTAAAGTCTTTAAATCAGTGGTTCTCAACCTTTTTGGCTCCAGGGCCATAGATAACATTGTTGAAACTTTGATGGGCCACCAGCCTCTGCCAGCAGCCCCCACACCCCTCTGCAACTAGAGGGAAGGAGTTCAGCGAGGAGGCTACCTCCTCACTGATCTCTTGTCCCCTTGGCTACAGCAAGGAAACCACATGCATTCTGTAGCCCCATGCTCTCCACCTGGGTCCCTAGGCAGTGGCTCCTTCCTCCCTTCTACAGCCAGGGGGACGCAAGATCAGTGCTCCCCTTCCTATGGCTCCAGCAGGGACCCCAGCGACTAGGGACCCAGGCAGAGCATTTTGCTTTCTGCTGGAGTTAGGGGAGAAGAGCACTGATTGCCCATCCCCTTGGCCGCAGCAAGAAGCAAGGCTGCACCAGTCTTTTAGACCCATGGAAACGCACTCCACCTGGGTCCTTAGGAAGCAGCTCCCTTCTGCAGCCAGCAAGGGGGAGTGTGGGGAGCAGGGCAGGGGTGAGATGGCAAGGGAGCATTGCAGGGCAGGAGAGGACAAGGGTGGTCATGTGGGGTGGCAGGGAAAAGTGTGGGAAGCGGGGCAGGTGCCGCAAAGGAAGGCTGGGGGTGGTAGGTCAAGCTGAAGGCAAGGGATGGCCATGTCGGGTTGCAAGGGGGAATGTGGGGAGCATAGCAGGGGAAGGCAGAGGTCAGGACACAAGGGAGCGTGGTGGGGAAGGGAAAGGGAAGGAAGCAGTGCGACATGGTGGTGAGACCCCCATTACTTCCCTTCCTCCCCCAACCCTTGCTCGCTCCCTGAACCTTTCCTCCTGTCCCATGCCACTTGGGCTCCACAACCCCTTCGCCAGCCCACAGAGTGCAGGTTCCCCTTCCCTGTGGGCTACCTGACCCCTCCGTGGCCCTGGGCTGTGTGGGCTCTCTGACCCTTCCCTGCAGGCTCCCCTTTCCCGGCTCCGCAGCTTGCGCTGTTTGGGCTTCCTGACCACTTCTCTTCCCCAGCTCCATTGGCTCCCCAACCCCTTCCCTGCCCCTGCTGTGCCATGCCATGCTGCGTGGGCTCCTCTCCCTTCCCCCTGCTTGGTCTGCTCCTCACCCCCTTCTCCCCACCCCACCCTTACCTCAGGTGGGCTCGTCCCCCACTTCCCTTCCCTTCTCCTTGTGTGCTCTGCTCCCCATACCCTCCCTCCCCTTATCCCACATGGGCTCCTCTCCCCACCCTTCCCTTGCCTGGGCTTCTTTCCCCTCCCCTTCCCTTTCTCTGGGCAGGCTCCTCTCCCCAACCTCCCCTCCCCTCCAGCCCATCCCCGTGTGCGCCGGCAGCCCCTCCCTCTCCACAATTCCTGCCCTCCTTCACTGTCCCCACATGCATGTGTCTCCTGCTCTCCTCCCTCCCATTCCCTCGCACAGGCCCCTCCTCCTTTCCTCATCTCTTCCCTTTCCCTGCTGGGGCTCCCCTTCCGTTCTGTGGCAGCACTCCATGGGGGCTCCCTGATCCCTTCACTGCCTCCCCAAAGGGGCTGAGTCAAGCCCCTGAAAGCAGCTGTCCAGCCAGGCCACTCGCGCACTGTGGCTCAGAGCAGGGTGGGAGATTTAAAGGGGCCCCGGCTGCTCCAGCTCCAAAGCTCCTATGGCAGCACTCCGCTGGCCGGATGAAAGCCCTTGGCGGGCCAGAGTCCAGCCTGCAGGCCGCAGGTTGGACAAGCATGGACTAGATGATCACATTGGTCCCTTCTAACCTTAGGCTATGTCTATACTTACTAAAATTAGTTCGAATTAGTTAATTCGAACTAACTAATTTGAACTAATTTTAGTTAGTTCGAATTAAGTTAATTCGAACTAGCAAAATTTATTTTGAACTAATCAAGTGCCATTCAGGGCACTTGCTTAGTTCGAATTAGTGATTTGCATTGAATTCAATGGGCTGGTTAGTTCGAATTAAGCAATTAGTTTGAACTAACATGGCCACATTGGTTAATTTGAACTAACTAGTTCAAATTAACCCTTAGTTCGAATAGCATATTCAAATTTATTAGTTCGAATTAAGGAAGACCTTAATTTGAACTAATTAAAGCCTAGTGTAGCCATGGCTTAAGTTAGTTCGAATTAAACTTCCTTAATTCCAACTAACTTGCCAGTGTAGACATAGCCCTAAAGTCTAGTCTACCTCTGTGGCTGCCAGATCTTTGGGAAGGCAGAGTGGCTGGGTTTTCTGATCTCAGAGCTGGGCAGAGACAGGGAAGCTAAGTGCCCCTCCTTTCTGTCTCTCCAGCAGCCTGGCTGGAAGGTGTTTGTCAATTTTGCTCATGAAACTGACAGGTGCCTTCCAGGTGGGCAGCTGAGAGGCTGAAATAATCCATTTTGGAATTTTTCCAAAGTTCCAGAATGGAATTTTTCTTTAAATCTCCTTTCAGTGGAAAAAAAGTCACGATTCAGACTTTCATCCTGGTCTGGGATTCAATATTTTTCAAAAAAACAATAGCAAACAAAAAAATTGTGGAAAAGGGTGAAAAAGAGAGTTGGGGCTTCTGAAAGAAGAATTCTATTTATACTGAAAAAGATCTGTCAACATTTAAAACTTTTTAACAGAGACATAATCTGAAATGTCCAACTGTCCAGATTGTTTCTTAGAGACATGTTGTTTAATGTCTTTCACTTTGTCCTTCCTGTAAAATAACTGACATTCAAGTCATAAATGCTCCAGAACAAATGAGAACTCCAAATGAAAGTGTTAATGAAATAAAGAACAGAGCTTTTCTTATTGAATTTAACTAAGAACCTAAAATTAAATATATTTAAATACCATGTAAATATCTAGTAAATAATAAGAAAAGCACACATTAATTCTATTGGAACAGATAACTTTGCTGGTCTAATGCAAAAGTAACAAAGTTTGCTACAAGGATATGGAAAGATAATTTTAAAACCCCATTGTTTTTGTCCAAAACAAATCCTGATGTTTGTATATAGCTGTCACTTATTGAATGGGGCTGGAACCTTTATATTAAAGTAGAGAAATAAATGTGTTGCATTTTTTGCTTTGGAAGGGAAATTGTTTCCTCATGTGCATTATAAGGCCAACAATACTACTCCAGAATCTGTGTTCAAATTCTGGCAAAAATGTTTCAAATGCAGTAAAATGCACATAATTTATTTTGATCATTATACCAAGGGGCTTACATAGTAGAAGTGGTAGTCTCTTCAGAAATACCACAGATAGGAAGGTAATTAGCTTTCACTTTAATGATTTCTCATGTTTTACTAATGCCTTGGGCAGACCATCATGTCCTCTTTAGTCTAATTGCTACCAATACATCCCTAAGGTTACAAATAATCCTTGTCCCTAGAGAATAGAGATTTTTTTTTCTATAACTGCAGTGGAAAGTAATATATTTTGTTTCCAAATGGGTCTAAAAAAGAAGGACTTTCTAAGGATTTTGCTCTCATCCTTCATGTATGTGTTAATTTAGGAATGGTGGGTTTTGTTTGTTTGTTTGTTTTTGTTTTAAAATAAGGCACTTAGCCTGCAAAGGTTATTGCAGATGCATTTATCATTAAAAGCACAGTAAATAATATTACACAACAGCTCATTTTAGACAAGATAGAGGATAAATTGCATTAAGTAACTAAACAAAAGGTCAATCTAGAAACTGGGCTGGAGGGAGATCAAAATATAACTTTATCATCCTCTTATATGAAAAGCTATTAAATGCTGTACAAAGGCCATCTTTAAATAACTAAGAATATGATCTGGAGATGTACTCAGTACCCACAACTCCTGACCAGGGCCAGAAGATATGATGTAAATTAACAAATATGGTGAAAGCCCAAATTAAGACCACAACTCCACATGGATGGGCAGAACTGGATGCAGGATTGAGGTCTATGAATGCAACTTTTTAACATCTGAGTTATATAGCATAGTAAATCCATTTGGTAAAAATCCTTCCAGCCTTTTTGATAACACATTGTTTTATAGGCATCTTTAACCTCAAAATTCTCTTAATGACCTACTTCATGTTGCGAAATAGTGTCCTTCAGCCTGCCAACTTTTATAAAAGCCACTTGAGATTGCAGCTAATGGTAAAATAAGTATATGCGTTTGGCAGTTAAAGCTCAAAGCCATCCCAATCATTAGTGTTGCACCAAATAATGGCATTTGCAAAATTAGGGCTCAATCATGCAAACTCATATTCTTGTGAGTAGTCTGAACTCCCATACATCACTCCATTGATTTCATCAAGCACTCCTATGGAGCAAAGGATACTTATGAGTAAAGCTCTGATGCGACTAAAGAATAAACAAAATTGCTCAGATTCTGCCAACTCTCAAGTATTTCATTCTCTCTTCCAGAATCCGTGAGAAAAATGGCCACTATATGCTGTTCTTCATTAGATATTTTTCAAGATTGACTATCATGTGCCGTACATATAGCAGCTATGGGGAATATGTTTTATGATGGTTCACGCTTGAAAACATAAGCATATTACTTAGAGGGCAGCATGGTCATTTATATGTCTTCCAAAGATATTCAATAATAGCACAAAAATGCCAAGACGTACATCCCTCTTTTTAACTTCCCTAGGCATTGACCAAAATATATTTGACATGCAGTGTAAATCAGGAGAGCTGGAGAAATATATATCATGCTTTGTCTTAAATTAGGTTTCTGTTGGCTTATAGAAAAAAGACCTGTTTGATGGGTCTGTTTCTTTAAAAAGAAACCATAATTTACTTTTGCTACCATCCCTTATATTTCCAGTTATGCTATTAAAATACTTTCACTTGTCCAAAGGAGATCCTGGATGTAGTTTCTCAATAACTTATTATAGGTTTCACTTCAGTTCCATAGGAATTATAATGGAGGAAAATATCCAAAGCCATTTTCTTCCTAATCTGGTTGAAATATAATAAATATCTTTGGACAATTTTGAAAAAGAAAAGAGAATTCCTTTTTATTTTATTTTACTTTCTAAACATGGGCCCAGATATTGCTTTTTTAAACAAATAATTAAGACCTGAAATGTGAAAAAACGAAGATCCTCCCCAATCCTCCCAAAACTAAAACTTTCCCACCACCAACCTGTCATTTTATCCCTTCCCCAGCCCTGTGACAAAGTATCAGAAAACAGCTAGGCCTTACAGTTTGACCTTTGAGTAACAAAATCAGGGTTTAACAAACTGAAACTGACAAGCAAATTCTAGAGCTGAGATACCTTCAGTGAAAACTCGGCTTCCAGCCATACTGTGACTGAACCAGGGTGCTGTTAGCCTGAGTGCTTCAACTGATCTCTCCTAGAGTGATGCCAAGATCAGTGAGAATTGGTTTCTGAGTAAACCAGGAGCCAGTCCACTTAAGGATTTGTGATGTTCCGTTCAGGTCACCTGGAAATAGAAACCGCTATGCTACAACGCTGCTTCAGCAAACCTGTCCCTTGGTGGGCTGTGTGTCAGCTTCCCTGCTACACCGGTCAGTCTGCTTCACAAGTAAACACTGAGGCACTGCCAATTTGAATCTGGCCTTGCAGGTGACATACAGTGAATTCCAATTCCTGAGTTCACTAGAAACGTGTTTCTGCAGTGTCCAGTCCATCTCACGGTGACACCCATAGGAATTAGTAAGAGTGCTGCCTCCAAAGAGACAGAGCGCACACCAGTTTGGTAGATTAGCTGAAGACTCACACTTCACTTTAATACAATGCACAAGAATAAGCTTATTAATAAAAAATAGAGATTTAAGTGATTAAGCAAGAGAAAAAGAGATAACTGTGGTTACCAACGAAACAAAAATAACATACTTTCTAGTGACTAAAACTTAACAGGTGATGTTGTTGATCTCAGGGAATTTCTCACCTATACTCTGTTTCCCAGGGAATTCAGCCCACATGGCTGAAGGAGCCTCCTTTTACAGATTCTAAGAACTCTGGCCTCTTTTTTTCCTTTAAGTGATGGATAAATCATTTTGCTTCCTTGAGGAAAATATTGTCTTTCTTCAAGATCCAGGAAAACTTCCAGGGGTGCAGACTTGAAACCTCTGTGAATTCACTAATCGTCTTCCTCCCTTGCTTGTTTGCTTGTTGGCTTTCTTTAACTTACATGTAAATATTCTTCCATTGTCCCCTGCTGGTAGTCAAGACAGTCAGACAAGTATATCCTCATTCCTTTCTCCAGGGCAGGCTGGGTATGCACACTATCTCCCAAACAAAAGTTAAGAATGTATCTACAGCAAACATATGTAACTCTTGGTACAGAACCCGTATATACATAACATGATGGTTTTGGGGACCAGCAGGGACCATCACATACATATGATACCTTTTTAGATGTCTAGTATAACAACAATATGTTGGGGATAGAAAGTATGTCAGGTCTGATACAAGTTACAAGATAGTGAGCCCACTGCCAGGGGCAGTGAGGGGCTCTTAGGGTCATAAAGCGTAATAGGTTTCCACCTTGAATTGCACCAAAACCAAGATGGCAGCCATGGCATCTAATGTCTCCCTAAAAGGGCCTCACAGAGATTTTGGGGATTCTGAAGCAAAATGTGGACCTGAGATTCCTTACTCTTCCAAAAAGGAATCCCTGGGGGTTGCAGAATGATCCTGCCCTGTCCTCACTGCACAGGAGCAGCTTCTGTCCCATGGGGCTGGCCCACCATCCTCTTCCAGGCTGTGACCTAGTGCAAGAAGTTACAGTGCTACTCAGATTTGGCCCAACTGCCCCTCTGCTGAGGAGCAGCTGTAAGTATATGCAGGGGATTTTGCTGTTTATATAACTTTGTCAATTGCTATTTGTATCAATCTCTACCTTTATATAGTTTTCATTGGTTTATTGGTTTCATTCATAACTTGTGTCACTCTTTGTATAGCCTTAATTGCTTCATGATGATTGCCATTTGTAATGGGTCCCTATTTGTAACAGTGTTTCATGATGATTGACATTTGTGGTGAGTTACATTGTTAATAGGATTGTCCTCTTGGGCCCTGCGTGCAGCTGTTGGGGAGTGCGGGGCTCGAGCCACTGCCCTATTGGGTTCTTTTGCCTGGGAGAGTCTTCCCCACTAAACCACTCTCTCCCAGTTTGCATTGCTGTGTAAGTTTATGCCTATGTGCCTTAGGCAATAGATATGACAACCCTTTTTACCCAGTCTCTGCAGCATTTAAAGAAAAGTGTAACATTTGAAGTAATGTAAAACTCCATATTGAAAATGTAAGACTCATATTGAAAATGTAAGACTCCCTCTTTGACCAAGGTACCCCATTTTGTGTGAAGCTATTTCTAGAGTGAATAGCGTACATTGTCTGAGCAAGGTGTGGATGGAGGGTGTATGTATGTGTGAACCAGTTCCAAACTGCCAGCTTGTCCTGATGAATGCAAAGTCCATTCCAACGACTGAAGAATGCGAACACATCCCCAAAAGCAAAAGGGTCCACCCCAGAAACAAAAGGATAAAGTGAATCAAGCTATCAAAAAAAACGAGCTGGAAGTCACGTCTGCAACTGCCTGGTGACCAACGAACACACAGAGCCCCTGGAGCGGTGTGACCTATAAAGACTGGGTGAGACTCCAAAGTTTTGGGGGACACAGTTCTGCATACCGCCTGAGAGAAAAGAGCGT
>ML685801.1:10173364-10207407 GCA_007922175.1 Pelusios castaneus | reverse complement strand
GCCAGCATCAGGAATGATAGTCTGAAATGTCTGTGCAAATGCAATCCTATGGGGAAGAAAACAGCATAGAAGACCCCACAAGCTATCCAATGTGCTATAGTCCTTTGTTTGCCCACCTGGGTATGCTTGCAGATACTCTATGATGCTATGGCTCTTGTCACGTTGCCATACACCTAGGCGTACAGTTCTGGGATAACAGTAACAGAAAATAATAGTTTCTGTTTGGTAGCTGATCTCAGAATAGGGCAAAATCCATGGTCCGACTTCCTCAGATGGAAATGGCCAATAGCTTAGAATCATAGAACTGGAAGAGACCATGAGAGGTCATCAAGTCCAGTCCCCCCTACACTCATGGCAGGACCAAGTACCATCTAGACCATCCCTGTCTAAACTGTTCTTAAAAATTTCCAATGATGGAGAGTTAAAACCTTGAGTTAAAGCCTTTGTGGTGGGATGGATTTGGCCATCTTTCTTATTATTTATTTGTATCACTGTACTCCTATTATTTCTTAAAGATTTAGTGACATCATTTTGTTATACACAATGATAGGACATTGTTTGGTTTGACAGTGTTGAGTGAGGTGCAAAAGAGCAGCCGTAATATTCAGATTTTTCAGCAGGAGCAAATCTTTATCAGTGTAAAAGAAAGCTAGCTATGGTATGCAAAAATAAATAACAAAAAGATTCCCCCATTTTGAGGTTCATTCAACCCTCACTCTTTCTTTTCCCCAAACTCTGTATGAGTGCCTTAAATTTATATTGTAGCGAGTTATTTGTGTATAGGCTTCCTTCTTCTTTGTCCTGTTTCTTTACAACCCCTTTACTGTAAAGTAGCTTCAAACATTCCCCTCCCCCCAACTTTCACATCATATGTAGTTTATGGCTAGTTTGTTTTATAAAAATACATGACGGATTACTTCATTCCTGGTTTAATTGAATTGATTTAGTGGAGTTACATCCAGACATGAATTACACACTATATAGGTTAGATCAGTGGTTTTCAAACCACAAGTCTGGACCCAGTACTGGGTGCAGACCCCCAGGTATCACTGGCTGCCACCATTGAAAGACTGGAATGGATTGCTAAAAGATGTAATTGTTGGGTTGCAGGCATAAATTATTTTTTTCAACTGGGTCCTGAGAAAAAAAGTTTGAAAACCACTGTGTTAGGTTATTGATTTTTCTGGGCTATTGCATTCTCTTACTTATATAGATACTACCAACGGCAAAATTTAGCTCAGAATTGGTGCGCTGAATGCTATTATGGGTCATTACTTCTTATTAACACAATTGTCAGTTACTCTACTAAAGCTCACATCACTCATATACTAATGGAAAGCAAACTCACAAGGATTGCAAATATGTTCATGTCAAAATTCACTTTCAGACTCAAATGAACAGTGTGTCATTTTCCCCACCATTGCTGAGCTCTAAGGATTCTTTAAGATGCTTTCTCCAACACCCTGTGGTGAGGTAATGAAGCTGACTTTGGCGTGCTCTCCTTATTCTAGACTGGAAATTGAATTGTGTTGACTGCTGGGAAACAAGGGAAAAAATAGCCGGGAAAATTTCCAGTGAGATTCCAACCAGTCTACAAAATAAATGCAAAAATGCTTTGGTGAAACCCCAGTCAGACCTGACACCGAAGTGGCTGATATGACAGAGGGGAATATATAAGCATGTATTCTGTGTGGCAAAGAAACATAAGAATTAGGGCACTGTTTCCAAGCCAACCTCTGTACAGTAAAAAAGAATTGTGAGTTTATATATTATTTAAACTAAGGTAAGATTTAGCATTTATCAATCTGAAAGGAAATATAGTAGACGTTAACCAGATTCTCTTAAACTATTCTCTGTTACTGTTTGATATCACAATTAATTATGGGTTTTCTACACTTAGCATAAAGAAAACAAAGCAGAAATAAAATAGGTTACAATGATGTTGAGGAATTCTCCAACTGTTAAATTACAAAATAAAATTACAAAAGCATCAATGGCTGAAGAAAAGAGTGGGGGAAACTAATAAACAGGAAATAGAGTGAAGCTTCACGTTTAGTGAATGTCATCAGTGTTAAACAGTATGCAGTTGTACATGTTCCCTGACTGATAATCTCAAGTCAAATTTAGGTTAATATTATGTCAGATCTTTGACTAGTTGAAGTTCTTATTGTGTTCCTACAAAAGAAAATTAAACACCTTGCAATACCACATGATATTATGTGGCTGAATTTCTCAATGTGTATTCTGTAATAGGTGTAGGAAATAGATTTGTACCACTTCCCACATGTGAAGATAGAATTATTTTGTTGTATAAATTCACTCCAGGACAAACCCTTTTTCCCCAAAGGGAAATCTTGAAGTGCATATTTGTGGCAAAGTTAAAACTATAAGAAATGAGAATAAGCATCTGTTGTTTCTATGAAGTGATGACATTTCAGCAAATAAAAAACAGACTTGCTATTGTTTGTGGGGTGGAACATTTGTCAGTTTGGGAATTCCTTTAACTCACAGTTGCTGACAAAATATCTTCAGTCGTCCCATTGAAACTTTAGCCTAAAAACATTATACCTAGGTATTGCATTTCTTTTCAGATTACTAAAGCAATGCTTTGGTTCGATATCTGGTTGCACATACTTTGGATGTATATTTCATGAGGCCTATCTCATTACATTTAAACAGTTTTTTTTTTAAATTAAATAGCTCTATGGCTAATAAATAGTGCAGAATATCTGTGCTACCTGCAGATAGCCTGTGCTTAACAAATAGCCTGTGCTTGTTCCTTTCTAATTAAACTGTGGGCAGTGCATTCAAATGATTCAGTATTTAAAACATTCAGTATGTACATGAGTTAGAAAGATTTAAACATGAAGGTATGTTGGCATAGAAACCACAGAACTGTAGGTCTGGGAGGAACTTTGTCTAAAGGCACCATAGAAAGGTGTTTCAATTTTGATGACTGGCTAACTATTAATTTGAAATCAGCAGCTGTAACACAAGTCATAATGGGCCTGATCCAAACCAACTTAAATCAGCAGGAGCCTTTTCTCTGGCTTCAGTAGGCTTTGGAGCAGGTCCTATGGCTCTGGAAAATGAACCCTTCTAAAAATAAAAGCCAAAATGTCTGAGGCTGACAATAAAATAAAATAGATAATTTTTAAACTGAAATATAACAGGTGTGACTCTATCCTCCCTTTCAATGGTTTGGGTGGTATTTGTCCAAGCAATGATGATGAGATGCATGTCTTGCGGAGAGTTCTGTCTTGGGTTTATATTGGAATAGCAGAATGGTTAAAAATAAGGTAAAGTCAAGAAGGCCTATTCCTTTTCCTGCCTCCATCATCTTGTTTACGACAGAAAAAGTAGCTTTCAAGAATTTTTGGCTGGGTTTCTCTAAGAAGCGTAGAGAAGATGGGTGCACAGCTCTCACCGGATTTCACCTAATTCCTGTAGGTTACATCTATATTGCAAAAAAAGTCCTGTGGCATGGATGCAGCTGACCGAGATCAGTTAACAAGTGCTCTTGGGCTCAGACTGCAGGGCTAAAAAAGTACAGTGTAAATATTCAGGTTTGGGTTGCAGCCAGGGCTCTGAAACCCTGCCATGAGGGAGGATCTGAGGCTATGTCTACACTTAGTGATTTAAGTCAACTTAAATAAGTTGACTTTAAGTCGCCCTTATTAAGTCGACTTAGAGAGTCCACATAGGACTCCTGAGTCGATTTAAGGTGGGCCTTACTAACTCAACTTAAAGAGTCTATACTAGACTCAGCAGCAAGCCCTGAACCGCTCAGCTCCCTTCTGGTTGGGAGCAATTGCTGGTGCTCCAGCTCCTGGGAAACCTCCGGAGGCTTCCCAGGAGCTGGAGTGCGCTGTGCCGGCAATTGCCAGCGCTCCAGCTGTTTGGGGAGGCTTCCCCAAACAGCTGGAGCACTGGTAATTGCCGGCAGAGCGGCGCCCAGCTGGCGGGGAGACCTGAAGGCTTCCCACCAGCTGGAGCATGATACTGGCTAGGAGGGAGCACAAGGCTCTTTTGGAGCGCTTTTTGCTGGGACCCCGCTTCAGCTTCGGGGAAGCCTCCAGATATCCCCACCAGCTGGGTGCCGCTGTTCTGGCAATTGCCGGCATCCAGCTGTTTAGGGAAGCCCCCGGGCCTCCTCAAAGAGCTGGAGTGCTGGCAATAGCCGGCACGGCGGCCTCTAGCTGGAGGAAAGCCTCCGGAGGCTTCTCGGGAGCTGGAGCACGGTCCTGGCTAGAAGGGAGTGCGGGGCGCCCTCCTAGCCGGGACCCGAGAAGTCCTGGCCAAATGGAGCCCTGCGTTCCTTCCTAGCCAGGACCGAGCTCTGCCGGGACCAGCCGCTTGCCTCCCAGGCTCTCCAGCCAGGATCTCCCGCTGGAGCCCTGGCTGGGGAGCCCTTCTCCCCAGGACCGTGGCTCCCCTGGCAGGGAAGCTGCAGGTCTGGGAAGAAGGGAGCAGGGACTCCCGAGGACAAGGGAGTCACAGTGGCTCCCTTCTGCCAGGGAGCCATGTGGTGGTCTCTTGTCCCCTGTGCCCTAAATCGACTAAGTCAACTTAGGGTGTCTACACTGGCTAAGTCAATTTTTTAAAAGTCGACTTAGACACTAGGTCAAATTATAACGAGCTGTTATTAATTCAAACTAGTTTTTCCTTAATTCGACTTAAGGTGCACCTTAAATTGAATTAAGGAAAGCCCAGTGTAGACGTGGATTAAATTAAGTCAATTTAAGCCTGTTTACGTCGACCTAATTTATAAGTGTAGACGCACCCTGAGAGTCTAGCCTCCAACTTGAGCACCCACATTGCAATTTTTAGCCTTGTTGGTCCTGGCTCTGAGGCTCGCTGCTGCAGATTTTTTTTTTTTTTTTATTGCAGTGAAGACATACCGTGAAGGTCTTTCAACAATCCCAGTCTGAATTTCTTACTCCACTTACTCCAATGAAAGCCTGAATAAAATTTAGGGTCTGGCATAACCTTTAAAAGAGTTCAATTGGCTACTCTCCTGGGTTTCAAGGAGAGGGTGTAAAACAGAAACACAGAGGATGATGGGAAAGAAACTATCTGAAAACACCATATTTAAAAAAATATTCTAAGTGGAAGACAATTAAAACATTTTGGAAAAAAATTACAAAAGACAAAAGCGAAAGCCTCCAAGTTGGGCTTCTGTGCTTGTCCTGGCACTGGCATTCCCTATGTGTGTGCATAACCTTATTGCTGGCTCTTTTGTACCATGCCTTTGAGATTTGCTAAATCTCACAAATATAACTTTTTTATGTATTTAGGAATAATGGTAGGGTGCTTTGGTATAGGGAAAAGGAAACTTGGAATAAAATATTATTTATTGTGAGAACCTATGTCCAGAAACAGATAATTGCAGGGTGCCTTTTAAAGAGCGATGAATCCTGTATGTGATATGAAAGACACCACTATACTGTCTGTAGTTTGCAATTGGTAAGAGACTCTTTACATACCTGAAAGCCAGATCAGATTCATGCTTTTTCCTCTACCCTCCTAAAACCAGCCCATGAATCATCCTTTGTACTGGATGCAATAAAAGTCTAAGATTCCTTCCTTTCAGATGTGAATGTTTTAATTAAGTAGGAGAAGAAACAATACACCAGTAGAAGAAGAAACAGTAAAAAGTTGTTTAGCAGCTGATCAAAGATTCTGCAACAGGAGCTGGGGAGGAGTTGGGTGGGACCATTATTCAGGTAAGTTTTATTATGCAAATTAGTTACACAAATTACTTCCATGTATATGAACAATGGCTGAAGTTTTATGCAAGCAATAATTTTCAATATCCTGGCTGCTTTGGAGCTTGGTCATAAATTGTGATATCAAGACCAGACCAATGCGCCTTGTGTAGTGGTGCGCTTGCCCCACTCTGGCATACAGAGGGTTAAAAGGAGGCCTGGCTGCAGCAGCCAATCAGGAGTGAGGGCTGCTGAGCCAATCAGGGGCAAGCAGACAGTATAAGAAAGGAGGCAGCAGTCTGTTTGAGGAGCTGCTGGGAGAAGGTCATCTTTCTAGCAGGCTGGCTGAGGGAGCAAGCACCCTGGAGATCGCTGAGTGCATGTTATTTCACTGGGAGCTGACCAGCACCAGGGATACTGAAGGGGCAGACTATGGCAGAGGTTGGAGCAGCGGTCCAGGGAAAGGAGCCTAGAAGCAGGACAGTGGCTGGACTCCAAGCTGATGTGACTCTTTTTAGTGGACAGGAGTGGAGCAAGCCAGACGCTACCCTGGAAGGGGTGGACTTTGGGGACTTGAACAGAGGGCCAAGATCCCAAGAAGGGGACTCAGCATAGGAGTTTGGCGTGACAAAGGCAGAGCACAGATCACCTGTGCGCAGAGGTGGCTTTTGAGGTAGGCGAAGCAGGACCATGCCTAGAGCCCTGAGCTGTAAGGGGCCCCATCACATGCTTCACCTACCCCAAAAGCCGTGTTTGCCTCAGTGAGCAGCAGGAAGAGGAGCTGGCCTCTGGGGTAGGGCCAGCGGAGGGAGCTTGGGGTGGTGGGGGGGGGGACTGGGGCTGGCAGCAGGGAGCGGACTGGGGCCAGGGGGTGGGCCAGAGTGGCAGGGAGCCGGGGCTGTGGAGGGGGGGACAGGAGTGGCGGTGGGGAGCTGAGGCCAGAAAGGGGGCCCCCCATGGGCCTATAGGGAGCCCCAGAATGGGCCTTTGCTTAGGGCCCGCAATAGCCAAAGGCCGCCTCTGCCTGTACGGGTACCACTTGAGCTAAATTTTCCCAGTATCATCACCAGGAGGCACCCTGCAGGTGTGTCCCTTGCTGATGGACTGCTACATCTTGAAAACAGTGCTGTGACAGATACTGATGGTACAGGCTGATCAGGCACTTTGAGTGCTTCTGGAATGTGTAAGAAATAGAGAGTTCAGTTGATGAAGATGAAGGAAACACAGGAGTGGGTAAGTGATGAGATAGTATCACACTGATGTAGCTGAATATGGGATAACTCAAGCGACTAATTCATGTGCTGAACCAGGAGCAGTCCAGGGATGCTGAAACAATTTGTTGGGGGTGCTGAGAGCCATTGAACCAAACTGGAAACCCTGTATGTGATGGGAACCACTTCAAGATGGGCAGCACCCGTAGCACTACTCATTCCAGCACCCATCAGAGCAGATGTCAGTCAAGAAAGTATGGTTATTTGGCTACTGATTCTATAGCATGAGTTGACAGGTCAGGCTTGTCAGACACCCTGAGAGTGAAGTCCAGTATTGCCACTCTTAAGCATTCTTCACAGGAGAAGACAACATTTTGAGGCAGCTAATCCCACCTGATGAAAAACTGACTGGAAGGGGCCAGAGGTTCAGTTTGTGACAGAAATAGCACATTGCCAGACAAAGTGTTTCCTTTTTAAGAAAGAAAAATTCTGCTTGACAATTTCAGATTCTCTCTTTAAATGAAACTTTGAGGGGTATCCTGAATGCAAGTGCAGAGCAATTGTGCTCTGTCACCCAGATCAGGTGGGTCTTCTGAGGGTCTTCTGTCCCCTCAAGACAGGAAAGTGCTAGGTACACAGGAGGTCATTGTGGGGCAGCCCTAGCAGCCTACTTGCCCAAAGAATGGAGCTGTGGTTATGTTTGTTGTGATTTTTAAGTCCAGATAATAGGAAAACCCCAGAAGGATGGGGCTGGGCAATTACCCACGTGTGTTCTGAGTTCAGTGAGAAGGGATCCCACCTGGTTACCCGCACATGCTCCACTCTGCTAAAGAGAATGGTTCCAAACCTGTTGCTTGACCAGGTTTGCAGCTGTTGGTCATGCTATGAAAGGCCAAGTAAGTTATTCAGCATGACAATGCAAATACCTTGTTATGCCAGCTGCTTTCCAAAAAAGTGTCTGACCAGTTCTATTACAGACCAGAAGAGCTGAGAGGAGAAGCTAGAGGGAAGAAAGGATGAAATGGGGTTGAGAAACACCATAAGTTGGAGAAAAGTTTGGAAGAGGTAATGTTGGAGGGAAAAATACGTCCAAAGGGCAATGTGAAAAGGGAAGGCACAACAGAAATGATCCTTCCTTTTGTTCTCTTTCAGATGCAAAGGATAAATCATTCTATAGACCCTTTTGTACGGTCTTCAATTAAGCCTTGGTCCAGCAACACACATAGCATGTGTTTAAGTATGCATAACTGGGACTACATACATTCGTAAATGGTTTGTTGGATTGAGGCTTTAAATTGATTTGGTTTCTGCCTCCCAAAATAGACCCATTCTTCTTTTTGCAACTATCCCAACTATGCAAACTGATGCAACAGAAAGTGACATTTCATACAGTTCCACATAGGGAATTATTAGTTATTTTACAAAAGATGGGGATTAATATGAATATAGTAAGGTGAATAAGGACCTGGTGAAAGAAGAGGCTACAGTGGGTCATGCTGAAGGGTGAACTGTCAAGCTGGAGGGAGGTTACCAGCGGAGTTCCTCGGGGATCGGTCTTGGGACCGATCTTATTTAAACTTTTTATTACTCACCTTGGCAGAAAAAGTTGGAATATGCTAATAAAGTTTGCGGATGTCACCAAGTTGGGAGGTGTTGCCAATACAGAGAAGGATCGGGATATCATACAGAAAGATCTGGATGACCTTGTAAACCTTGTATTAGGAATAGGATGAAATTTAATAAAGGGAAGTGGAAGGTCATGCATTAAGGGACAAATAACAAGAATTTTTCCTCTAAGTTGGGGATGCATCAGTTGGAAGGGATGGAGAAGGACCTGGGAGTACTGGTTGATCACAGGATGACTAAGAGCTGCCTATGCGATGTAGCCATGAAAAAAGCTAATGCAGTCCTAGGATGCATCAGAAGAGGTATCTTGAGTAGAGCTAGAGAGATGGAATATTGTGTGCAGTTCTGGTCCCCCCATGTTTAAAAAAGATGAATTCAAACTGGAACAGGAGCAGAGAAGGGCTACAAGGATGATCCGTGGAATGGAAAACCTGCCTTATGAGAGAAGACTCAAGAAGCTTGGCTTGGTTAGCCCAACCAAAAGAAGGTTGAGAGGAGATATGACTGCTCTCTATAAATACATCAGAGGGATAAATACCAGGGAGGGAGAGGAATTTATTTGAGTACAGCAACAATGTGGACACAAGAACAAATGGTTACAAACTGTTCATCAGGAAATTTAGACTTGAAACTAGATGCAGGTTTCCAACAATCAGAGGAGTAAAGTCCTGGAATAGCCTTCCAAGGGGAGCTGTGGGGGCAAAAAATATAACTGCTTTCAAAACTGAGCTTGATAAATTTGTGGAGGGGATGGTATGATGGGACAGCCTAGTTTGGTAATTGATTGATCTTTGACTACTGATGGTGGATATGTCAGTGGCCTAAGAAGGGAGGGTAGATGGGTTGGGTTCTGAGTCATTACAGAGAATTCTTTCTTGGGTGATTGGCTGAGGAGACTTGCCTACATGCTCAAGATTGAACTGATTGCTGTATTTGGAGTTAGGAAGGAATTTTCCCCCAGGGCGGGGGAGGGGGGGTGTTTCGCCTTCCTCTGTAATATTGGGAATGGCTCACTTGGGCTATGTCTACACTTGTAATCTTAAATCGACCTAGAGCGTCCACACTGGATGCCTACGTCGACTTCTAGAGGCCAGGGGGACCTTGGGCAGGTCCACGGTGGCAGGGGGGGCACCCTTGTGTGCAATGAGGCAAAGGGGGACAGGGACCCTGGCAGGGCATGTGGGCAGGGTGTGATGCTGTCTGGATTTAGGGAAGCATTTGATATTTTCTATTCATGTATCATAAATGCTATAATCCATAGGAACTATGTCATGTTTGGTATCAATAGAAAGGTAGTAATTTGCTGGGAATGATTATATAGTTTATGTATAGGAATTGTATTTTGATTAGAAGTTAGGAATTTGGTGTTATATCTATACTTTAACTTGTGTGCTTAAGCAAGCTGCTTAAGTCGACTTAAGAAAACTGTAGTGTAGACGCAGGGTAAATTAAGTCGACTTAAGCAAGCTTAAGTCAACTTAATTTACAAGTGTAGACGCAGCCTTGCTGGTGGATTCTCTGTATCTTAAAGTCTTTAAATCATGATTTGAGGATTTTAATTGGTTAGAGGCTTATTACAGGAGTGGGTGGGTGAGGTTTTGTGGCCTGCATTGTGCTGGAGGTCAGACTAGATGATCATACTGGTCCTTTCTGACCTTTGAGTCTATGAAGCTGAAAACTAGAATAGTCACTGTGTCTAATCCAAATGGCAATTATTCACTGCATACAGCCTACATATAGACGACTGAGTTGTGCACTGCCACTTTTTTGATCTATTGTGCATTAAGCAGACTCTGGTTAGAAGACTTTTATTAGAGAGATGGTTTTGCAGCAAGGCATTTCAGCCAATGTGGTTTGTGTAAATCCCTTTTTGTTTTATTTGTTTGAATAGTTTTATTGTTTTTTTTCTTTTCTTCTGAGATGAACCACATAGTCCAATCAAAGCATCTGGGTAAGCAAGATGAAGGAAATTAAGCTATCCAATACTTTACCAATTCCAATCACATCAGACATGGGTTATTATAACAGTAAAAGCAATGAGATGAGCCAACTCCCAGTGAAGTCAATGGAAAGACTTTTGTTTACTTCAGTGGGAGATGGAATAGGTTTTTGGTGTCCCTGTGGTCAGAAAATCCTGTAAAATATTTGTTTGACTACAGTGCTTCAATAGTTTATTTTAGACATCCTATTGGTCAGGTTTCATAACGTACTTTCTAATAAGAAAATTCTCCATATTTTACTCTATAGTACATCTAGTAAATTATTTTAGGATTAGTCATTTGCCCCCTAGAGAGAGAGAGAGAGATTCATAGTAAATCTAGAATAAATTTCCCTGTAATATTTTACTTTTTTAGGATTATAAGCTGAATAGGATCATTGCTGTCACATCTAAGTGTGGAAGTTGGATTTATACATAAGAAATTAACCTGATATAGAGCTGATGTTTGTGTGCAGGACTGGGGCTTGCCAGGAAGTTCAGGGAATTACACCAAAATAGGTACAGACCAATGTAGGGGCTAGGGTGGTGTTTTGTTATCTCCTTCCTACATACAGAAATATAAATTCAGTACTTCAGAACATCCCTAATGAAGTGATGCAAATAAATATATGTGATGGAGCGTACTGGCAAGGGGAGGATTAGTCAGTCCTGCTCTGTTGCAGGGAGGGGCAGTAAAAGGGAGAAAGTCAGGTCAGTTGAGAGATCGCTGAACTGGGGGTCCGACTGGCTGAGGCTGAGCAATACTTTGAGAGCAGCAGGAAGATCATGGAGAATACTGAACCCAGACTAGAAAAATAATGTATGAGATAGCAAAATGGAGGATTGGTCACAAGTTAGGAAAAAGGAAAGGGTGGACAAGCCAGAGATAGAAGAAGAGACAGCAGGAAAAAAGGGAGGAAAGAGGAAAGAGAAAAATCAAATTGCTATCATAATGAAGTCATTAGTCAAGGATGTGAAGATGGGCAATATGAACCCTCAGAAAGTGGCAGAGTGGCTTATAAAAGCTGCTGGAGATAGTTAGAAAGCTACAAGGAAGAGAGCTATAAATAGAGAGCTATGAATAGAATGTAAAAGCGAAGAATGAGTGTGGAACTATTAAAGAGTAAAATGCTAGGAAAACTGAAAGGAAGTTGCTAACTGCTTGAGCATCTGATCGAAATGAGAAGCTGTACATGGTATGCTAATCAAAATGACTGAAGATGCACTAGAGCAAGGCAGAGGGAGGTAAGGTATTATAAGCTAAGCAGTTAACTAGCAAGACAGAAGGGGAAAGAGCCTGTCAACAGGTGCATTTAAACAAAAAGCCCTTCCAGAGAGGGTAACAATTGGATACTAGATTTTCTTTTTGGATAAAACCAGATATTCCACTTGTGATGAGGTGTTAGAGATGCCAAAGACTTGGATATGTGACAAGACATGTAAACAGAAAATTAAATGCAGTAAATGTGGAAGGGAGTCCTATGACAATTGTGTGGATGAGACAAAAGTGAAGTCTAGCAACTGTGGGGTAAAGCAGTGCAGCATGAAAGAGAAACAAAAGTAACAAATACCATATTGTATGTGGAAGCTATTAGGAGGCATCCAAGACCAAAAGGAACGAAGAAACAAACATACAACAGAATAAATCAAAAGTTATAAAGAGTGGTGAGGAAAATAGGAGGAGACTTTATGTATTGACAAAGACATATATAGCTCTTATGACTGAAGTCATAAACTGCACATCACAGATGCGGGGGGGGGGGGGGGGGGATGTGGAATGGAGAAATGAAAATTACCGTTAAAGCAGCAAAAACGTACTTATGTGTGAGCAACTTGTTAGTAGAATGACTCCACACTTAAGTGAAGGAATTACTGAAGGACAACTAAAATTATATTAATTACTGTTAGAATGCAGATAGCCTCTGAAAGCATCTCCCTATGTGCAGTGGCAGTCAAAGCTAACAATATTGGAAATCATTAGGAAAGGAATTAGACAAATTATTGACTTGCCTCTTTATAAATAGCCCGCATCTTGAATACTGCATACAGATTTGGTTGCCCAATCTCAAAAGATATATTGGAATTGGAAAAGATACAGGAAAGGGCAACAGAAAAGATTAGGGGTATGGAAATAGCTTGTATATGAGGAAGGATTAATAAAACTGGAACTTTTCAGCTTGGAAAAGAGATAGAGGTCTATAAAATCATGACTGGTGTGAAGCAAGTAAATATGAAAGTGTTATTTACTCCATCTTGTAACACAAACTAGAGGTCACTAAATGACATTAATAAATAGCAGGTATAAAATAAAAGGAAATATTGCTTCTCACAGTCAACATGTGGATCTCCTTTCCAGAGGGGTTGTAAAGACCAAGATGATAACAAGGTTAATAATAATAAAAAAAAAACCTAGATAAATGCATTGAGGATAGGCAGGGATTTCTGTTTGCCGAAGACTGGGAATGGGTGACTGGATGGATAGCTTGATTACCAGCTCTGTCTTTCCTTCTGAAGCACCTGGCATTGGCTGCTCTCAGCAGATAAGATACTGGACTCGTTAGACCATTGGTTTGACCCGGGATAGCCATTCTTGTATATGATAGGAAGGAACTTGAGACATCTTCTAGTCTAGTCTCCTGCACTCATGGCAAGACCAAGCATTATCTAGATCAGTGTTTCCCAAACTGTGTTCCATGGAACACTGGTGTTCCATGTGATGTGAATAGGTGTTCCATGAAAAAATTTTGAGGCTAGTGATATTTTTCCTTCTCTTTCAAATCAACTTTTGAGCAATACATGTAGTAATTTTTCAGTATAAAAAAACCTACTTCCTCCCGGACCAGCAAGTATGTGTACCATCAATATATTCCAAGCCCAAAAGTGTTCTGTGGCCAAACTAGTTTGGGAAACACTGATCTAGATTATCCATGACAGGTGTTTGTCCAACTTAGTCTGAAAAAAATCCAGTGATGGGGATTCCAAACTTTCCTAGGTCATGTATTCCAGTGGTTAACTATCCTGACATTTGGGAAGTTTTTCCCAACATCCAACCTAAACCACTCTTGCTGCACATTAGGCCCATTGTTTCCATTAACTTCTGAGGATAGACAGGAGGCAATCTTTTCCCTCATTGTTGTAACAACCATTTGTGTACTTGAAAACTGTTATCATGTCCCCTCTGAATCCTCTCTTCTTCAGACTAAATAAACTCAGTTTTTTCGATCTTCCCTCATTTTCTAGACCTTTAATCATTTTTTGTCTTCTCCAATTTGTTCACATCTTTCCTGAAATGTGGCACCCAGAACTGAACACAAGACTCCAGTTGAGGCCTAATCAGTGTAGAGTAGAGCTGAAGAATTAATTCTTGTGTCTGAGGGCTTGTCTACACTGAAAATGCTGTCGACCCATTTAATCGATCCTGGAAGTGCTCACCCATTGACTCAGTAACTCCACCCCTCCAAGTGGCATAATGCTACATCGAAGGGAGAGCACTTCAAGTTGATGCAGCCAAGTAAAGACACCACGGTAAGTGAAAATAACTAAGCCAATGGGAGATACACATTCTGCGGCATGCGGAATGTGTATCTCCCATCAACATTGCCCCGCAGTGTAGACTAGGCCTGGCTTACAACATTCCTGCTAATACATCCCAAAATGTTTTTGTTTGCCTCACTGTTGACTCGTATCTAGTCTATGAGCCACTATAATCTCCATATCCCTTTTTAGTACCCTTCCTATGCAGTCATTTCCCATCTTGTATGGGTGCAACTGATTGTTCCTTCCCAACGGGAGTCCTTTCCATTGAATTTCACCCTATTTACATCAGACCATTTCTCCAGTTTGTCCAGATCGTTATGAATTTTAATTTTATCCTCCAAATCACTTGCAATCCCTCCCAGCTTGATATCTTCCACAAACTTTAAATGGTAGTAGCTTTCCTAAAAATTGAAAAAAAGCATCAGATATGTTACGGAGAGCGGACTTATTGCATAAAATAGCATCCATGATCATAAAAAGGAAGAATATATAGGAGGTTATAGAATTTCTTTAGTTAAAGTGCTGTATAGGTCAGAGTTGAGAGAGCTTACACTAGCATATATACAACCACAAAGGGCACTCCACAAAGGAATGTCATCAGCCCTACCTGATTCAATGTAATGATAAACAAAATGGATGAGTGAAGGAATGGGCATTTCCGTATCTGCACCTGTCTATGCTATATGAGCTAAAAACAGAAACCAGCATATAGCTGAGAAGTGAATTAAATAAGCACTTAAGAATGGGGAAACAAGGCTTTAAAAGTTCATTTCTCAAAGCTAAAGAAATGATATGCACTAAAAGAAAAATGAAATAAATTTGTAAACTGTATGTGAACAGTAAATAGATACAGTTGAAAGGTCAAGGGTGTGACATTTGATAGCAAATTAACATGAAAGGATCACATTGAAAATATTATAGATAAATGTAAAGGTAAAAATCAGTCTACTTAAAAATACTTTGGGAACTTCCTGGAGTGCAGCTAAGAAACTATTGGTAATGATTCATAGAACATTAAGTCCAACCACTGATGACAGATACCAAGCATTGTTTTTTGAGCTAAAAAATGAAAGTAAGGGAGCTAGACTCAATCCAAGCTCAGTCATCACTCATTGCATGCATTGCCTTCATCAAGACTCCTTTGTACATAATGCTGCTAGGTGCTGCTGGAATGCCTGTAGTGTTTAAAATGAAATTATTGGACTTACCCTTTTGGGCAAGCCATAGGAAGATGGAAACACTAAACAAGTATGAAGAATGCTGGCAAGTCAGTTGACAACACAAGGGGGAAAGGAAAAATGCTTCATGTTCCTAGGATTAAAGTACTGACAAAGGAGTTAAGAGAAAAGAGAGATGTAAAAGAAATTAGCCTTGGGAAAATGCATTATAGGTAGAATATCACGCTCCTTGTACCACCAATATGAATGTGGAACTATATAAAGGAATTAAAAAAGGAAAAGAAGTCCATTAAATGTAGCAAACTGATGTTTAGATAGATGGGGTGTATGTAAGAGAGATAAATGGGGCAAATATTACAAAATATTTTCAGATGGATCTAAAGATGAGAAAGCCAGGAGAGTCGGGATAGCATTCTGCATATCAATAACTGGAATAAAGAAATTCATTACACTATCAAATTTTGTAGCTGTTAGGAGTGCCAAACCAGCAAGGGTAATATTGGAGTTATATTGCATATGGACTGTGTGATTTGCCTCCCTGTCATCTTGTCAGCTTCTCCATCAGGACTGGTAATCAAAAATGGGAATTCAGATAGCAGAAACGATATATTCAATGACAATATTGTCATTAACAACAGAATAGGCACAGATGGGAGTAAACATTGAAATAACGTGGATCCCAGCACATGTTGGGAGAGCAGGAAATGAGGTAGCAGACAACTAATGAAGAATACTGTAAGATATGAAAATATTGTAATCGAGATTCCTGTAAGTAAACAGGAATTTAAAACCCTAATTAAAAATGAACTAAGGAATTCTGGGAAGTTTACCATGCTTATTGTTCTACTTAGGAAGGGCTGAATGAGGTTATGGCAGGTAAGCCCCTTTCCTCAAGGAATGACTACCGTTAGTAAATCTGTGTCATTTTCCCCTACAGGTATCTATCCAGTGATTTGTAAGAAGCCCACAAGCAACGAAGCTAATGTGTGTGTGACCATATCCTTGTTAGGCTAAAAGCCTTTGTAGATTTTATTCAGTGTTACTACTCTGGGCTAGATTCTGAGCTAATGTAAATAGAGGAAGCTCCATTGACTTCCCTGAGCTCATTTCCACCAGAGGTTCTAGCCCACTCTGTTTTTATTGCTTGAAAAAAATGAAGCATGGGAGCTCTCAACACACAGAGCTTTTCTACTGCTAAAATGCATGCTAGTCAAGCAACCTGAAGTAGAAGTTTTTGCTACCTTCCTTATGTACAATGCTGTACTATATGCTTGTATTTGATGGGGAGAATCGGGATTATGTAGGTATTTCTATAGAATGATTATGCCACGTGTAACCCAGGCCTCCTGGGATAACCACCTGAATGTGCAAAGATCAGGGCAAGCTGCAAAAAGGCGAGCTGATTCTCTCAACACTGGTGGGTTACCTGGAGCTAACCTCCCCTACCAGTCACAAACAACTCTTCTGATCCCTCACACTAGATATCAAGAAGCCACCATAAAATATACTCAGACACCTTTACTGCATTTCAGCCACTGATCCATATGGCCATATGAATATGGCCACTGGGTTTGGTAAAGAGAGAAAATGTTTAAAACTCCAAGCTCTCTACCCAAAAAGGTTTCTTCTGACCACACAGGGTCAGCCACATCACACAGAACAGTATAGATTTGGATCTTACCCAAATACCACACTGCCAGCCAGTCCTTTAGAAACTAAAACTAAAGGTTTATTGTACAAGGAGAGTGTAGCAGGGAACTTTGACCTTCCTCGGAGCCTGGGCCCAAGGAAGGGCCTGAACGCCCCTCCTGGATGGACCCAGGCATTGCAGGGCTCAGGTCCCAGAAGCAGAGGGGTGGAGCCAGGACAGGAAGAGGAGGTATAAAAGAACAGCCAAGAACAGCTCACTAGGAGCTAAGCTGCCACAGGTGAAGGATGTGTCCTCTTTGCAGCTGTGAACCAAGCGGGACCGGGCCCCTACCACCAGCCAGGCCCTGTCCTCACTGGGTAGGAGGCCTGATGGCATACCCAGACCTAGTGACTGGGTGGAGATACCTGGAACTGTAGATGACATCCCAGGTCCTGCTGGAACCCTGACAGACTGCTCCTCACTGGGGGCGTGCCAGAGAGCAGGGAAGCTGAGGAGCAGCTGGGCCCCTGCAACCTGGAGGAGCTTCCCTCTGCTGAGGACCCCTGCATCCAGAAGGAACAGCTGGCTGTGGAGGAATCCCATGACCTGGAGGAGTTCCCTCTGCTGACAGACCCAAGGAGTTCCTGGACCTGCCACACATGTATAGCGAGGGCCTAGTTGGGATCCCAGGACCCAGAAGAGGCCCTGCTGGAGACAACCCCCCCGCCGGGGGGGGGGGGAAGGAAGTAGCCCAGGGGCAGCTGACCATAGATCAGCTGGAAACTAGAACAACCCAGGGTCAGCATGTTACAGCTGGAGCCCCGCTGATCCAGTGGCAGAGCGGTCTGCCACTGTGAGGGCCCTGGGCTGGGACACAGTGGCATCAGATGGACCTACGTTCCCCTTCCCCTCTTTTTTCCCAACCACCCGGAGTGCTTGACCATTCCTGCCATAGCCGCTGAGGGTTGAGCAGCATTCCTGCCCCATCTGGGCCTGTGTCTCATCCCAGACCAGGGAAAACTGATGCTTGTGCCTGCCCTGCCCTGCCTAAGGGGCCAGAGGGTGACTGATGCTTGTGCCTGCTCCACCGCTTCTAGCGAGCAGGCTGATTGTTGGCACAACAGCAAAATGTCTATATCTATCTACCGATACCAACTGTTGGTCTTTTTTCCGGGGCTGGACCAGTTGGAACTTTGGGCTTCCTCGGAGCCTAGGCCCAAGGAAGGGCATGAATGCCCCGGACCACTTCCAACCAGTCTACCGAGAGAAACAAACTATGAGAATACTAGAAAGACAACAGAGTCTTGTGGCACTTTTAAAGACTAACAGATCTGTTAGTCTTTAAAAGTGCCACAAGACACTGTCGTCTTTCTACAATAGACTAACACGGCTACCCCTTTGGAATTTGACTACATGGAGGGCACTGAATACAGCCGTTTGAAGTGGAAATCCATCAACTTCATGTAATCTGTTAGTCTTTAAAAGTGCCACAAGACTCTGTTGTCTTTCTACAATAGACTAACACGGCTACCCCTTTGGAATATGAGAATACTGTTAAAGTAATCACATACATTCAATGATTTGAAAGTCCAATACATCCAGTTTCCTGTAGAGTTTGAAGTTTGCAGATCTTAGGCATACATCCAATACATGGATGAGGTAAGTCTCTGTTTCACAGCTTCAGTTGTTAGAAATCCAATCCAAAAAATAAAGACCAAATAATCCATGTGTAGAGTTTGTTCTAATTCGCCCATGAGAATTAGCAAGGTGGCCCAAACTTTCCCTGAGGAACTTGGACAGATGTGAGACAAAGGCTATGTCTACACTTGTTAATTTAGGTCGATTTAGCTAAATTGACTTAACAAAGCAAGTTTAAGTCGACTTAATTTGTAAGTGTAGACACACCCAAAGGGATTATGTTCTCAGCTTCCTTTTATAGCTGTAGCAGGGTGGGCATTTGCAGATCATTTCTCCATTGAGCTATGATGACAGTTCAGACATTTCCTTAAGTGGAGAATAGTAATGTAGATTGTCCTTTGAAGTAAGACCTTCACCTCTTAGGCACCACAGGTAATGAGCTGCATTAGCACTGTTAATAGACAGTTCACATTGGACAATTACTTTTTGTAATTTGCAAACTTGACACAATCAGAGTGGGTCTGAATAGGGACTTGAAATGGTTAACACATTACAAAAAGTAATTTCCCTGTTCAGACATTCTCACCTTCTAATCAACTGATGTGAATGGGCCTCATCTACTGAAGGGCAAACGGAAGATTTTGTGATGACAAAGCAATAGTGGGTGGTGGAGGCCCCAGAAGGCCACTGACAATTTCCATTCTGTCAGATTAAATAGTAAATAAGTAATAATTGGTAAGATTGCTAGTGTTTAAATAGTTTGTGGACTTATGATAGTAATTAACAACAATTTAGCAGTCTACGTGACCAGGAGCAGGGCCTGATCACCCCTCCCTGTGAGTGGTGGGCTATAACAATAGCTCATTCCTAGGCTTCAACTGGACTTCACTATAGGATCTCAAAAAGAGGTGCCTCAGCCAATACACTCCCCTGCTGAAGCCTGCTGTCGCCTGGGGTCCTGACTGCTGAAGGGGTGTAAGCTGTGTATTTATACTTTAATTCTGACATCAGTAACTTCACTAGTATTGGGCAATAGGTAGTTTAAGTAGTTTGTTAGCCAATAAATCTGCTTTATCTGTTACCTGTGTCTCGGTGTTTGTTGCTACTGAATCCTCGAACCTTGTCCCACTGGGGAGGGGAATACATCTACCCTAACTGAACTGACTTTGCTAACACTTGCTCTCTTTTACCCTGGCATGTGTATATATACCTCTCAACCATAGCTTCCACTTCATGCATCTGATAAAGTGGGTTGGAGTCCACCAAAACTTATGCCCAAAGAAATTTGTTAGTCTTTAAGATGCCTCAGGACTCTCGTTTTTAAATGTGTTTATGTATTTGTATCCTGGTAGGAGTTTACCAATGAAACAAAATTAGCTTTTAGATGCTAAATCCTTTCCACGTCGCAATTGCCTTACATTGTGTATGTGCCTGTGTTCAGTTAACCTTAAGATCAAAGAAATTAATAATGTTATCTACATCGTCTTCAGTTTCTGTCCCTGTTATAATGAATGACCAACTTCTGCCTTATGTAAATCAGTGTAACTCGGTTACCTGTGCATGTTTAGGAAATAGCATGTTAACTTCTTAGTGGTGGGTCCAAATGCACTCCGCAAATGGTCCTCAGTCACATGCTATGCTCAAAACACTAGACTGCCTGTTTTAGAAATAAAAGAGAAACCTCAGGCTTGATCCTGCCATCTCTAATCCACTGAACAAGTAAAGATATAAGCCTTGGGAATAGTAGCTCCAATTAATTACTTGGAATACCCTGGGAAATGCCTGGAAAAATTCTAGCAGACTCTAAACTGCCATTTGGACTCTAACCTGTGGAGTGATTCCAGAGAGACTTTTGCAAACCAGCAGACTCATCCAGCATCTACAAATCTGATGTGAGAACCTTGTAAGCATCCATAATGTATGTAATCGTTGACCATTCAAAAACTTTTCTTTTATTAATAAATCTTTAGTTTACTAAGGATTGGCTGATACTTGGGAAAGAGCTGGAAGCTGACCAAGGGATAAGTGTATGATCCTTTGGGATTGGTAGAAGCTCACATATACTGAAATGGGCTTTCTGTAACTTCTCACTATATTAGATGAATTTGTATGGATGGGATACAAGGGATGGAATGCCTAAAGGAGACTGTTTGGCTTATTATTAACCAGTATGGAACTACAGAAGCTCTTTTGTTACTGGGTTGGTGACTGTAATTATAGAGTAAACTATCATTTTGATGGGATTGTCTTTCCTGTTACTTGCAGTCTACCCTGAGGTAGTATTCTCAATGTGGCCCATTTCAGGCAACTGGTCAGTGTGTAGCAAAGTTATAGGTTGAAATGGCCAGGCTCATCTTTTGAAGGTGTTGGGCAGATTTCCTTTGAGGATGAGAACAGGGGGAATCAGGTATAAAGCAATCACTTTGTGAAAAGTGTTCACCCAAAGCTGAGAGCATGATTTTGTCTTTTTCCATGTGAGTTCATGCAAGAGCGTAATGAAATGAGACAGTTGTTGTAAGGACATTTTGTGCCATGTATGAGGTCCACCACATGTTGTGATAGCTGTGCGTGGGACCTATGAATTTTATTTTGTATATTGAGGGATATCAATCATCGTAGCAGTGGAGAGCTATCTACAGACTTTGGATCTGTTGTTCTGGCATAGTTTGGTGCTGCTTTGAGTTGGCGTGTCCTGATCTGTGGGGAGCTTGCTTCTGATGATGAGCACGGAAGGACTGGGTGGTTGTTTAAAGGCCAAAAAAGGGGCTTCAGGAAGATTCCTTTCAGGATGTGGGCCTTATTGACTATGGGTTGTAATTCTGTCACCTTAGTCACAGGAAGGAGCAGTGAGCTGGAAATGAGCTGTTCTGTGAAATTCTTTAAGCTTGGCTGACAAGTACTTCCATAGCTCACTTTTGTGCTTTGGCTTTTGAATACAATGGGATAGGCTTCTCATATAGTATTCTCAGAATCACTTTACCTAAGATAACAGCATGAAAAGTGAGATTTCAAGTACAAAATGTACGAAGTTCTCACAATGAACATGATAAAGGCCTACAATAAGTCATTAAAGAACTATAACTAGTGGTGTTAATAAGCTGTTAGCAATCCTGTGATTAGTCTTGGCTGCATTTTACAGAAAAAGAATCTGTCTAATGTGTCATACAAAAAGTTTCCATGATCTTATTTTCATCTGCACCAGTTGGCGCTTAGACAATCGCTAGATCTAATATAAAGCCTGTAGTGTATACAATAGTATGAAGACAGCTGTTCTTTAAAAAAAACAAAAACAACCCTTTAGATACAGAGAAGCATAAGTATGTTAAAATTATTAACTACTTGAAATATACTGAATGCAACATAGTGGATTTGTAGATTTCATACCTGATTTATGCTGGAAAAAACACTGAATTACAAATTCTACCAAAATATTTGGTCATAAGTGCATTAAAGCCAATATAGATCACCACAGAAAACTCTAACACTACTCTGAAGCCAAAGAAATGCCTCTACTTTTGCAATCAGATCCACATAGGCAGAGCCCCAGTGGGACTTCATGTGGGCATAGGCGTGGGTGGATCTGATTACAGCATTAAAAATCTAAGTACCCAGCCTCATCCAGAACATAGAAATAGGACTTGTATTTATTAGTGGTGGCACACAAAATAAAATTAAATCTGTGTCAAATGTACTGTGTAGCAAATCTTGTAGTTTTTAGTCAGGCAAAAGTCCCTCTGAAATATCCATCCTGAGCAGGTACGGTAACAGAACAGCAATTACAGCCTTCCATTGCTATGTGTCTTGCAAGATTAATACTTTCACTATTCTTCTTTATTGATATTCTGCAGTGCTGTCAGCTGTGCTTACTAAAAATTGGTCCTAAACATTTCTCCCTTTGGTATTATTACATTTTGACCCACGTGTACTCTTGCTCTAATAAGTTTCTGCTCCAAATGACTCTTACGCAGTACTTGTGCCCTTTAAGACTTAACAAGCACCACTCTGCTGAAAAATATCTTGGTGCCCTATTGGCAATGTATGACTAAGCATGTGATTTGACAGCCTCCATGTAGTTTCTCTCTGCTGGTTTGCTCCACTTCCCTACCGTGACGAAGTTGTTAAGACTTATTGAAATTGCCAGCTGAGATGAAGAATGAATAGTTATAGTATAGGGAAAGGCAATATAGTTTAGGCACTAATGTCAATTCCTGACTCCACAGGGATGCTCATTATAACATGTAATTTTTGGGAAAGAAGTTACCTACCTCTCAACCATGACTCAAGAATCTATTAGAAATCTATGTCTAGGATGCTAGGATAGCTTTAAAACTTTTAGGCTATTATAAGCAAATCACTGAAAAGGGTTTATTAGAGCTTGTATGAGTTTCATTCTCTTACACCCACTCGCAGGAGCTGAATGCAGAACATAGGTAAAGTTGAACAGGTGCAACTTTACTAAACCCTGTGGACAGCTCTGTCCACATGACTGAGTTGCTTCTAGACTAGCTCCCTAAATTTTTCCATGTAGTCAAATTCCAAAGGGGTAGCCGTGTTAGTCTATTGTAGAAAGACAACAGAGTCCTGTGGCACTTTTAAAGACTAACAGATTTATTTATCGCATGAGCTTTTGTGGGAGAAAATCCCACTTCGTCAGACGCTTTGAAGATGGGAAACTTACAGAATGGGAGGAAATTAAATGCAGGGGAGTGTATGACATAGCATCAGGTCAGGCTGTGACAGCAAATCAAAATAGGTGTTAGGATTCAAACACTGGGGAAGGTGAGGTCAAATCACCTGTTGTAATGAGAGAAAAATCCATAGTCCCTGTTTAACCCCAAGACAACTGAGTCAAATTTGCATAGAAGTTCAAGTTCTGCAGTTTCTCTTTGAAGCTGTGATTTGTTATTCATCTGTTTCAACACAGCTATTAACAAGTCATCAGGGGAGTGAGCAGAGAGATTGAAGTGTTCCCCTATTGGTTTTGTAGTGTTGCAATTTCTGATGTCAGATTTGTGTCCATTTATTCTTTGGCGTAGAGACTGTCCTGTTTGTCCAATATATAAGGCAGAGGGGCATTTCTGGCACATGATGGCATAAATCACATTGGTGGATGAGCAGGTGAACGAGCCCTTGATGGAGTAGGTGGCTTGATTTGGTCCTGTGATGGTGTCTTCAGTGTAGATATGAGGGCAAAGTTGGCAGCGTGGTTTGTTGCAGGGATATCTTCCTGCTTTAGTATTTCTGTTGTATGATCTGTAGTTGCTGGTAAGTATCCTTTTAAGGTTAGGGGGCTGTCTGAAAGCAAGGAGAGGTCTGTCTCCCAAGGCTTGAGAGAGTGAGGGATCATCTTGTAAAATAGGCTGTAGATCTTTGATGTGTTGAAGAGGTCTGGCTTGGGGGTTGTAGGTGGTGACCAGTGGCGTTCTGTTGTTTTTCATGGGCTTCTCCTGTAGTAGTTGACCTCTGGGTACCTGTCTGGCTCTGTCAATTCATTTCTTCACTTCTGCGGGTGGGTACTGTAGTTTTAAGAATGCCTGGTAGAGATCCTGAAAGTGTCTGTCTCTGTCTAAAGGGTCAGAGCAAATGCGGTTATATCTTAGGGCTTGACTGTACACAATGGATCATGTGGTGTGTCGAGGATGAAAGCTCGAGGGATGTAGGTAAGTATACCGATCAGTAGGTTTTTGGTATAGGGTGGTCTTTATGTGCCCATCGCTAATTTGCACTGTAGTGTCCAGAAAGTGGATGTCTTGTGTGGAGTATTCCAGGCTAAGTTTGATTGTGTTGTGGAAATTGTTGAAATCTCTATGGAAATCTTCAAGGGCATCTTTACCATGGGTCCAGATGATGAAGATGTCATCAATATAGTGTAAGTAAAGTAGAGGTGCTTTGGGATGAGACGTGAGGAAACGTTGTTCTAAATCGGCCATAAAGATGTTGGCATATTGTGGAGCCATGTGGGTACCCATAGCAGTGCCACTGACTTGAAGGTATAAATTATCTTCAAATCTGAAATGGTGGTGGGTGAGTACAAAGTCACAGAGGTCAGCCACAAGTTTAGCTGTGGCATCATCTTGGATAGTTCTTCTAATAGCTTGTAATCCATCCTTGTGTGGGATGTTAGTGTAAAGAGCCTCGACGTCCATAGTGGCCAGGATGGTATTTTCTGGAATACCGCCAATGGATAGGATTTTTCTCAGGAAATCTGTAGTGTCTCTCAGATAGCTAGGTGTGTTGATAGCATAGGGTCTTAGGAGAGAGTCCACATAGCTAGATAATCCTACTGTAAGCGTGCCAATGCCTGAGATGATGGGGCGTCTGGGGTTTCCTCTTTTATGTATTTTTGGTAGTAGATAGAATATCCATATGTCATCCTATGTCATATACCCCCCTGCATTTAATTTCCTCCCATTCTGTAAGTTTCCCATCTTCAAAGCGTCTGATGAAGTGGGATTTTCTCCCACGAAAGCTCATGCAATAAATAAATCTGTTAGTCTTTAAAAGTGCCACAGGACTCTGTTGTCTACCTTAATTCTTGTTCTACTCATGTCCCTCCAGGGAACATGGGTGCTCTGACTCCAATTTCACTGATCATGATGCATTTTCCCTATTTTACAAATATTTGAATATAAACATTAAAAACAAATAATTGACTCTCAAACCCTCTCCCCATTTCCTTTGAGCTAGAGGTTGCTAGCCCAAAATTATTTGGAGTTTTGAATTGCCATATACTCAGCTGGGTACATAATCTTTCAGATAGTTTAGTTTCCTCAACAAGCAACCACTCCCTGGGTGACCTCTTTCTGCTAGACTCTGAAACAGGGAGCCAAACTATCTCTCTGGAGAACCTTCTCTTACCTATGGTGTTGGGCTTCCTATGGTTCTGTCTCACCTTTCAATCATGATCCTGCAACAACAGATCTCCCATGTGTTGGGTTCCTTTGGCTCATAAATGTCTCTTATTCCTTTGGATTACTTGTGACTTTTGCACAGTCATCTCCTATGGTTGGGGTGGTGCCACTGCATTCCTTGTGACTTTTTTAGGGCTGGTCTAAACTAAAGAGTCTTCTTGATGAAACAGTGGAGTGCACAGAGTAAAATGTTCCTCCCATCAGTGTAACTCCCATTTTTGTTGACATAGTAAAACCACTTCAAAGAGAAATGTAGGGTTTGTCAGCTTCATTGGGGTGTCGAGGTAGAAACTGCATCCCTTATGTTGGCTGTGAGGCTATCACTCCAGTGGAGTGGTGAAATTGACAAGACCAAGCCCCACCTGCCCAGAAAGCTGGTCTCTTTGGGCAGCAGAGCAAGAAGCCCTGGTGGCTTGCAGGGACATTGCTACACAAAAAAAGATTCAGGGCATAAGCCTCAAATCTCCCCCTCTCCCCCTCAGATGTGTGCCCCAGGGCCAGGGCGCACTAGGCAGCCCCTCTATGTGAGTAGTACGAAGGCAGCCCTCCACCCTGGAAGCTGCTTTACGTTCATGAAACAATTTACCAGAGGTGGAGTGAATTTCAACAGTCAAATAATATACACCTGTTTACAAACTTAATTTGATTGAGTGGCAGTGGGGAGAGAAGTGGCTTCCCATTGGCTGCATTATGCTTTCACTGAACTTTGAGATTGTGTTTTGCTTCTGGTAATAGGTGTGTCTGAGACCAATTCAGCCTGAAGAATCACATTGTGGCAGGAGACCCCGCTATCCAGTTGAAATCACATAGTGAGTTTCCCTATTAGACTTGTCCCTTGTTGCTTCCTTGTCTCAATGGTTGAATCTGCTATGCCCTGGGACTCAAGGAGAGAGACGTGAGATCAGTAAGGCTGTCTGGCATGCCATCCCCCTCCTGTACAAATCTATCTGAATATTTCTGAGATCTTCTGCTCTTGCCCATGCTGTCCTGGCTCTGGCCCTGGGCACTGAAGCCACCTACTCCAGCCGCCTGGCCCACCGCACTCCCTGCCGCTGCAGGCCGGAGCTCCAGTGAGTGGCGCGGCTCCCATGCAGCGGGTGGCTCCTCCCCGGCAGTGACTGCCAAGGTCAAGGCCCCTCAGGGGGACAGGAGGCGCAGCACGGCCTGGAAGCACTGCTGACGGTGCTGAGAATCTCAGCTCGGTTGGTGGCAGGACCCTGGGTGGGAGGCAGGCAGCCGCAGCCCAGCTGCCGGCTCCCAGCCAGTGGGGGCATGGTTCAGCTTGAAAAGCCCCGCCTGCCACTTTTGGGCCGTGGGCCAGGGGTTGGGAGCCCCTGAATTCTGCGTCTCATCGTGGGCCACAGGAAGTTACTCTGTGGGCCGCATGTGGCCCGTGTGTTTGAGACCCCTGTGTTAAAGGGTTAAAGTGAATCGCATACATACAAATTATTAAGTGTCCATGTAAAAAAAGCTGCGTTTATTGCCTCTGGGCTTCTCCATGCTGTGTTGGGTTGAGTCAGATGGTCAGCCCTGGTGACTCACTTTCTCCCTTGGCCCACTGTATCTGTGGTTCCCTTAATGGGCCCCTAAGGAGATAGTGACTGCAGACATGTTTCCTGGAATCTTACAAGTTGGAGTACAGATATAACAAACACATTCATAACTTGTAATACAGATATGATACTGACACATAAACAATACCATCATTCCCAGCAGATCATAACCTTTCTATTGATGCCAAACAGTATATCTCCTAAGGATTATTTAAATTATGAAACATTAATATGAAAAACAATCATAAACAACAATCCTAAGTGCTGTCGTAAACCCAGACAGCGTCACAACCTCCCCTGCAGATTGGTCTCTAATGTAAAAACCTGTCACTCTGCATTTCATTCTGCTTTGGGGATCATTTGAGCCACAGGGCCACTTGGACTTCTGTGAGGCTTGAAACAGTGGGGAGCTTTAGCGTGCTGTATGCTTCTTTGATTTTATCTTACTGGGGGCAGAGCATAGTGTTACAACAGGAAAGTGATTAATCTGCACGTCCAGGTCCATGTATGCACAGTGTGAAGTCCTCCTTCCACGAGGTCTAACAATGCACTAGATTTATGCTTGTAAAATCAAGGGCTCTGGGGGCTTCCCACTGGGATTGATGGCCCAGGCTGTCAGCTTCTGTACTGCAGAGAACTCACAGCTCAGATGCTGCCACTGCATTTCACTTACAAATTGTGAAGCTAAATGTAATTTAAGTTGAACAAGTGAAACTTTATTAAACCCTGTGGCACTGCCCAGGCAGCTGAATTACTTCCTGTCTAACTCCCCATATTCCTTGTTTATTAATGAATAACATTTCCTCCAGGGAACATTGGCTCTCTGATGCCCGTTCTAATGATCATAACACAGTATGCGTCATACAGTCAAAATGCATTGTTTTACAATCACTATTGTACAGGCGCCATACTGTGCGCACTGGAAAGATGACCATTATAGAGAACTTTGATCCACTCTTTTTTTAAAATGCCTTGAAAAAGGACCTTGATTGCAAAATATGGACTGTACATAAGGCCCTTTATTTTTCGGTTTCTTTGTTTAGAATATCCTCCTGGGAACTGAATAGAATTGTTTAGAATATCCTAGGCTCACTGTGAATTGCTGCTTACATGGTGCTTTCGGTGCACCAAATTGAAACACTACAGGGCAGAGAAATTCCACTGTGTCTCAGAAAAGGCAATCAAAATGGGTTGCTACCATCTGAAGGACAGTGAAGAGAACAGACAAGAAATAGGACAAACAGAACCCCCATCCCAAAATCATCTTCCCTGTCACAGAAATGGGGTGCATGGGCTGGGACTAGGGGAAAGCGAGGTAGAGAAGAGAGGAAGAGCATGAGGGTGGGAGCTACGGAGGAGGCAGGGCTGAATGAACAGGAAATAATGCTGCCATTGATGTCCAACACCATTCCTACAAATTCCAGTCATGGGGAAGATGGCGTGACTAGAACTCATGATAGGCAATGGGCAGAAACAGAGTGGTGGAGACGGGTGGATGGGACTCTGTGCCCTACAGCTGAGCTGGGAAAGCATTTGAGAGTCTACTGTTCTCTATGGAGCCTTTGTTCACTCTCCCCTCTACAGGAGCAGATGGTGGTATCAAATTCCTTACCTAAGTCTAGAGCTTCAAGTCAGGGGACCTGAGGCAAATTTATACGTTTGTTACAAATTTGTAAAACTTACTGCATTGGTACAAACAATGTGTTCCTCCTGCCTGTTGCAGCAAGACCTCTTGCTGTGAAAAGATTCTGCATAACTCACTTTAACTGACTAGTCAATGTATCCATCTGTTTATGAATGCAAATGCAGACAAGGCATTCAACAAGATGACTTCCTTTAGGGGCTTTTATTGGTAGACCTCCTTCAGAGCAGCAGGTTTCAGAGTTAATTGCTCAGTTGGGGCAGCTCGCTGTTTCAGGCTAAATGCAGATATTATTGCATGGCTCAGATTACATTTTTAGAGTTTTCCTTTCAACTATGAGGGCTTTAAATGAAAGCTGAAATTCTGATATCGTAGGACTAGGGGGAAAAGCCTACAGTGCCTATACTTAGATCAGCCCTGTCAGCCAAACATCATGTGGAGTAAGATATTTTCCAGTGTGAGAAAGGGTGCAGAATCCACCTTCAGTAGAACTCCAGGCAAATCCTTTTGCCAGAGCAGGGCCTTACTTAGTTTTTCTTCTCTTCTTTGTGAAGATCTCGTGCACATTAAAAAGGATGAAAAACATTTTAAAGACATGAAATGTGGTGGTATTAAAACACAGAAATTGGTAGGAGAACTCTGGGACTACTCTTTAATCCCAATTTTTTTTAATTGATCAGATTAAGTTCTTTCTTCCTTTTTAAAACAGAATAAATCTCAGCAATTATGTCTTCATCAGCAGAATTATTAAATAGTTTTTAATTTCATTCCTTGTTTGACATCATGTTGATTAAGGATAAGAAGAGATGCCACAGTTGCAAAGCTTTCACTGCAGAAGGGTGCAGTCATAAAGCATGCCCCCTTGTGTCATGATGCATCAGGCAATTTGCCTCAGTTTCCCAACTAGGTTTCTCAGTTGTCGCCTACAGCACAGTACAGGTGCTGAGATGACTTGGTTCTTCACTAAGTGATAGAAGTTCATCCTTTCTGGAGTAGTCAAAGTCCAAAAGAAAAACACAACTTCCATCCTGGACCCAAGTTGGACATACAACAATCTTCTAACCTTCTCCCAGATTTAATTTGCAGCCCTCCTAGCCTCTAGTTATTCCCTCCTTTGCCAGCAGGGAATCACCCTGCAAAGATGGCAACATAGGGACACCCTCACCAACCCTCTACCCAGGGTTCCTGACTCCATGAACCCTAAATAATGGGGATGTCTTCTTCCTTTAACCACAAGCTGCCTGCTTCTCCTTCTCAGGATCTCGTCCTATACTTGCTGCCCTCCTTCCGGGGCTCAGACTTCTTCACCCTTGGGAGAAGATGCCCACAGCCCTCTTCCCTGGGACTGTACTTCATCTCTGGCAGATTTGTCCTTAGTTCCTCTTGTAACAAGGGACCCACAGATTTCTTTACGGGGTTGTGCTGTAATCAGCATAAGATTTCCTTGGGCTGTACTGTAATCCTTGATGGTTCCTCTCCCTTCTGTGGAACTATGCTTAAAGGACCATACCTTGAATGAGAGATTGTCTGCCCTGAGCCTCACTATCCTTAAAGGAGACAGATCATCTTATCTACCAACACTTCAGAGGTACGTCTACACTGGAGCTTTAGGTCAACTTAAGGAAGGTTAAGTCGACTTACAGACTCCTGCGTCCACACTGGGCTTTTATTAAGTCGACTTAAGCCCTTCCGTAAGTCGACTTAATACCACCACCTCTGAAGATCGACTTAATGCTTAAGCGACCTTATTAAGTTGATTTAATACAGTGTGGATGGGGAGTGCCCTTAAGTCGACCTAATTGGCCTCCAGGCCCCCTCCCAGCTACCCACAATGCACCACTCCTCCGTTGACCTAGCACCCGCCGGTGTGGATGCAGGCAGTTGACAGGAGTGTTCAATGTGGACTCTCTAAGTCGACTTAACAAGGTGGACTTGAAGTCTTGTTAAGTCAACTCAACAGAGCCTCCAATGTAGACGTACTCCCGGAGAGTTTATTCTCTGGGGTTACCAACTTTGGTTGTACATCTGCCACTGATGGCACCTGAGCTTGATGTTCCATTTGTTTCACCTCAACAGTGTTTTGAAAGGGTGTTACATGACCCCATAAAGTTTGGGAGCCACTGGACAGACATTCAACCAAATTGAATGCATTTAATACAGCAACTGGCTGTTTACCTTCCAGCTGTGGCTTTAACACATACAGTGAAGACTAAGTGTTCTCATTATCCCCTAAGGAAGGCCCCAGGGACAAAATAGTGAGAAGTACACATGTTGCTTTTTATAAAATATTTGCACATGCTCTATACCGGTTGTTCCCAACCTGTGGCCCAGGGGGCCTTTCAAAGAGGCCCACATCTCCCCTCCTGGTGGCTGCAGAAGGGAGCCACTGTCTAAGGCAATGGTTCTCAACCACTGTGTCAGGACACAAAGGTGTGTCGCGAAGAGCCTGGAGGTGTGTCACGGAAAATTGGAAGCTCAGCTTTGCACCAGCTTGAGGCTCTTGCTGCCCACTGCCATCTGCTGTCCTCAGCGGCCTGCTCCTGCTGCATAATACAGCTGGCAGCCAGGGACAGATGAGTAAAAGTAAAAGTGCTTCAGGAGTCCAGCCCAGAGCCCCGGCCTAAGGTGGGGGGGGGGCACTGCCCATCCACCTGCCCCACAAAAGTAAACCTGGCTCTCCTGAGCCAGAGCATCAGGGTCCCAGCCTGTTCTGGCTGGACTCTGCCCCCTTCCAGGTCCTGGAGCACCACAGTCTCCAGAGTGCTCCCAGTCCAAGTGTCACTGGCTCGCCTCACCCTCCTTCTGGGCTGGCTGGTCTCCAGAGACTAGCCAGCCCAGAAGGAGGGTGAGGCGAGCCGACAGTGGTGGCACGCAGGCTGGGAGCGCTCTGGAGGCTGTGGCGCTCTGGAGACCGGCCAGCTGCAGCCTCCAGAGCACACCCGGCCCTGACACTGCTGCCGCCGGATTGTAGTGCGTCATGCAGGGAAACATCATCCGTGAGGTGTGAAACAAAAAAAGGTTGAGAACCACGGGTCTAAGGACCAAAGTGAAGTGCATTTCTGTGGGGCTAAAAGACCCTTGCAGGCCCCTTGCTGCAGCCAAGAGGATGGGAGATCAGCACTCCTCTCCCATTGGCTGAAGCAAGGAGCACAGCAAAGTGCTGTACCTACGTCCATAGGTGCTGGAGTTTCTGTTGCAACCAGGAGGAGGGGAACATTGATCTTTTGTCTCCCTGGCTGCAGAAGTGAGCCACCTAGGGGCTCAGGTGGAGTGCAAAGGGCTATAGGATGCATCCGGTTTTCCCACTGCAACCAAGGAGACAGGAGATCAGTGAGGAGGCAGCCTCCTCATTGACCTCTTTCTGTCTGATTGTAGTGGTGGGGGGAGGGACTAGTGGTGGAGACTGGGTGGCCCTTCAGGGTTGTAAAAATTATATCTGTGGCCCTTGAGTGAAAAAGGTTGGGAACCATTGGTCTGTATACAACATTGGTTAAGTAGAGAGCTGAGAAGTTTGACCCTGCACTTAAAAAAAAAAAAAAAAAAAAAAAAAAAAAAAAAAATTGGTTCCCAGGTTTCACTGCATTCCAACTCAGAAATGAGAATGTTTCATTCTAATTTTTAATATTTTTCCATATTTCTGGAGCAGGGATGTGCTTGCCTGTCAGACTGCTTGGTAGCAGTGATCTCATAAATCTAGTGATCTCTGCTAGGTTTATAAAAGTTTCACAACAAAAATTAACAGTATAATGTGAAATCTGTTTGGTTGAGGACTACCTATGAACCTCAATAAATTGTGGCCTCCAGCCCCCCCCCAAATGATTCATGAACACAGAACTTCTTGTTAGGACAGTGAAATTTGGCGTGCCGTGGATGCAAGATAAGATTAATGGCTGTGATGGTATTCTGAAACCCCTGGGATACAGCCTGGGAGCTATGGAACTGCTGGGTACCCGTATCAACTATTTAGCCTGAAGTGAGCTCTCCCCCGGTACTCTGACTGATGACACACACTCTCCAGATCTGTCATCACCCAGCCTAACAGCAGGTGGCACTAAACAACCAAGTTAGTTCAATAAATCCTTTTCCCAACCACTCCTGAACCAACAATAAAGAAGCTCCAGCTGGCTTCCTAACCCAGCACCCCAAGACTATATGGTCTGACCAGTGAGCTTCATTGTCCAGTCCACCCTCCCTTTGAAGTGGAAGACGTATGCTGTTTCTTTTGTTACTAAGCTGAGATGCCTAAACTCTTCATTTAAAAACACTGCTTAAGATAAAACATAAACCAAATTTATTAGCTACAGAAAAATAGACCAAGTGATTATAAGTGGCAAGTATAAAGAGGACCGAAGTAGTTATCAAATGAAATAAACATAAGATTGCTGTCTAAATTCTACACATTAACAGGATTTGAATTAGTAATGTCTCCCTTGTCAGTTGGTACAAGCAGTTTCTCAAACACAGGCAGAGCAGCCTTCCCTACTTGGGACTTCCTTCCCTCATTTCAAAGTCCTTTTGTCTTTTATATGATCTTTCAGGTGTTCAGTTGTACAGAAATGGTGCCAAGTGATGTCACCCCTTCGTCCCCTTTGGGGGGATCTTTTGTATGTGACATGGGGGGGAAGCTGTCTCCATTGGTCAAATAGTGTTCCATTGTGTATATGCTTTATTACAGTGTGCTGTAACTTCCTAGCCCAGCACCCCAAGACTATATGGTCTGACCAGTGATCTTCGTTGTCCAGCCCACCCTCCCCTTGAAGTGGAAGACACATGGGGTTGCTTTTGTTATTGAGCCAAGTTGCCTAAACTGTCTATGTGCAGTGAATTTTGTACAAAGATTATGAAAATCCATGTAAAACAACCATTGTTTCATCTTAAACAATTTTCTATCCAACCAAAATTACAACTCATGAAACTTGTGAAAATTAATAATCAAATTAAAAGCAAGGTATCGGTCTTTCAATTTTAAAATGTGAACTTTCTAAATGCTGGCATCCACAGGGCAAAATTCGGTGTATTTTTTTCCAGTCGATTTGAAACAGTAATGCATTTGAGCCTCCTTTAGCTTGTTGTATGCACTGTATTGCAAACCCCTCTAGTAAGACCATAACCATAAATGTAAGTAAATGTGACGTTTATGAGCAATCAGTTCAACAGAAAAAAAGTGGGTGTGCTGTGGAATTCTTTGTCTCATTGAAGTGTGTCCTGTTACTGAAAAGGTTGGGAACCACGGCTCTAGTATGATGTCTTTTGGGAAGGCCTAGAGGAAAGTAGATTCCCTGTAATGGGCCATCAGCATGTCAGACTACTCCATTGTTGTCCTGTGGCACTATTAAAGACTAACAGATTTATTTATCGCATGAGCTTTCGTGGGAGAAAATCCCACTTCGTCAGACGCTTTGAAGATCTTCAAAGCGTCTGACGAAGTGGG